>OY292517.1:9392678-9664875 GCA_958496365.1 Subacronicta megacephala | reverse complement strand
GTTTACGGGCGAGGAGTAGGTATATTAGTCCAATGAAACCAAACGGTTAAGAAACACAATTTTGTAATGTTCTCCCACAATAATTTCCGTATGTTATAACAATCAATTCACACAATACTAGACACTATAAACTATAAGAAAAGAACGACGTTCCACCGAACACGTGGGGTGCGAGCGCTCACTTCAGAAACAACCAATATTCAGATCGCCTATGTCGATCGATAACAAACAGCAAAACCTTGTTAACCATAAAATCAATCATGGCTGGCCGCCTCCCCAGCACCCAGTGTTACGTCAAATTGACAGATGTCAATTCGTTTGAAAATCATCATTATTAGAAGCGTCGTCGAACCAATTCTTCCGACGCGCCGTCACGGCCAAACCTGACTATCGCACGTCCTCGTGCGCTGGGTTGTACGGATGCTCGACATCTGAAATGCCAGACAAGGAAAATATTACAACCAGCTCGTCCATTCCTGACAGAAGTACTGTGCTGGTAAGCGTAGCAAAACAGGGTACTTTATGCACTGGTCAAATGCAGGACTCCTTCGTCCAAAGGCTGATTCACGTTTGGCGTGGCCCGGGCGTGCAAGGCCCCTTCGACCAACCGCCATCTCAACTTGTGGTGTGGATTGGGCGTGCAAGACCCCTTGGACTAGCTACCAACTCACCTTGCGGCGTGGACCGGGCGTGCAAGGCCACTTCGTCCAGCCACCAACTCACGTTGTGGCGTAGACCGGGCGTGCAAGGCCCCTTCGACTAGCTACCAACTCATCTTGCGGCGTGGACCGGGCGTGCAGAGCCCCTTCGATCAGCCACCAACTCACCTTGCGGCGTGGACCGGGCGTGCAAGGCCCCTTCGACCAGCCACCAACCTACCATGCGGCGTGGACCGGGCGCGCAAGGCCTCTCTGACCAGCCACCAACTCACCTTGCGGCATGGACCGGGCGTGCAAGGCCCCTTCGACCAGCCACCAACCTACCATGCGGCGTGGACCAGGCGCGCAAGGCCACTCTGACCAGCCACCAACTCACATTGCGGCGTGGACCGGGCGTGCAAGGCCCCTTTCGACCACCCGTCAAATCAACTCGCAGTGCAGAACAGGAAATTATAGTGCTCCTTAAGGGAATAAACAGTTACCACGTACATTCATCTTCAATTACGTCTGCTTCAAAGCTGACCGAATGAGACTCAATATCTGTAGCTGTTAGTGTATCGGAACCAGCGGTAATGGTTCCTTCACTTGAAATCGAGAGAGTATCACTATCGCTATCAACTGGTGCGGTATTATCAACTTGTTCCCTATCGGCCGCCGTCTCGGCCTCCTCATCGTTAATCATGTTCGAAGATATTTGAGCTAGTCCTTCAAAACCTTTAGGTACTAGACGCAAATTTTCATGCGAGTATTTGTATACGCGGTTGCTGCCATTAACGGTTTTTAACTCGTACCGGTCGTTTTCAAGCACACGGATAATTATAAACGGACCACGAAATTTTCGCGATAATTTTGTTTGGTTGCGCTCGCTGCATTTGACAAACACATAGTCTCCTTCAGAGAACGGTCGAACAACAGCTCTACCACGGTCGAACCGTTCAGTATCGGTTTCTGCTGCCTGTTCGATTCCGCGAGATGCGTTATTCCGTATGGTTTCCAAATCTGCGCGGATAGGAGTGTTATTATTTGGTGATATTTTGGAGATACCTAGCGACTGGGCTCGAATGCCGAACATTAGCTCTGTAGGTGTATATCCAGTTATCCTAGACCTGGTACTATTAAGTGCGAGCTGAACATCATCTAGCTCATCGCGCCAAACTTTATTAGTGTCGTTCTCTATTATAGTCAGTAAGCTTTTAAGAGTACGCATTACGCGTTCCACTTGTCCGTTGGCCCTCGAAGTACCCGTTGCAACCAGATGTAATTCGATATTGTGTTCATTACAGTATTTTCTAAATTCAGAACTGATGTAACATCTACCCTGGTCAGCAATGACTCTCCGCGGTGCACCGAACAGAGAAACGGCCTTTCTGAGCGCTTTGACGGCGCATATAGCGTCTAGGGACTGAGTAAATTCTAATAGAACGTATTTAGTGAAAGCATCTATAATTACCGACGCATATTCTTTTCTATCACTTTTGCCGCTTAGTTTTCCGGTAAGGTCTATATGGATGGTATGCCATGGTACCGCTACTTTGGGGATGGAGTGCAATCTAACTTGTTGAGCGCCTGAGGGACCTTTCGAAGCTTTGCAAACAATACACGATTCAACGAACCTACGAACGTTTTTCGCCATTTCTGGAAACCAATACTGCTCATAGATTTTGTCAAGAGTTTTGTCGTATCCTAAATGTTTAATTTCTGTGTGTATGTGATTAATAAGCGTCCAAATGAGAGACCGGGGTACGATAGGTAACCACGAGCTAGTTTTATTGCGCTCTATTTTCCTATACAGAATGCCATCTCGCACATCGTAAGTACGATTAACGGCTTCGGGCAGTTCATTATTCAAGTACTTACTTACGATATCCTGAATTTCTGCATCTCTCTTCTGTTCTACCTGAAGCCAGCTGTCGTGGAGCTCTACAAAGTTGATCGACTTACGAGTGATAGAACCATTTGCAATAGTACTTACAGTGTCATGGACGACAGGTGGTGCCATAGGTAAAGGATTTCTCGATAAGAAGTCCGCGTGTTCCATGCGGCGACCTTCCTTATAGACAATATCAAAATCATATGCTTGCAAGTAGGCCCACCAACGATGGACACGCGGGGAAAGGTCTGTTTTTGCTTTAGAAGCTTTTAATGAATTACAGTCCGTGTAGACTGTAAAATGCTGGCCATATAGATAATGGCGAAAATTCTCCACGGCGCGCACCACTGCTAATGTTTCCAATTCATATGAATGGTACCTGGATTCAGTATCAGTGGTGCGGCGACTGAAGTAGGCTATAACGTGGGGGATATTATTCACCTTCTGGATTAAGATAGCCCCATAACCACTCGAACTAGCGTCTGTATGAAGCTCTATAGGTGCATGGGGATCAAATATTGTTAAGACTGGTTCTGAAGTTAAAATTTGTACGATTTTCTTATGAACATCATTGTGCTTGTCAGTCCAAGTAATAGGACCTTTTAGTCTTGTGAGTGGATATAGGGGGCTAGCCAAGGTGGCGAAGTTCGATATAAATCTCCTAAAATAGGAAGCTAGTCCTAAAAATTGTCTCACCTGGGTAGCTGTCGTAGGGGTCGGGGCCTCTACGAGTGCTTGCACTTTCCGAGGATTTGGTCGTACCTCCCCTGCTCTGATCACGAAACCCAAATAGTCGATTTCCCGTTTCATAAATTTGCACTTACGGACATTGAATGAAAACCCTGCTTCGCATAGGGCTTTGAGGACAATATCGAGACGATGTAGGCCTTCCTTAATATCCACCGAGAAACAAAGGACATCATCCATGTATGCCAGGGCAACTGAATCTTTAAGGGACTTCAAGGCCCTGTTAATACATCGTT
This sequence comes from Subacronicta megacephala, assembly GCA_958496365.1. Classification (NCBI taxonomy): domain Eukaryota; kingdom Metazoa; phylum Arthropoda; class Insecta; order Lepidoptera; family Noctuidae; genus Subacronicta; species Subacronicta megacephala. The sequence continues at coordinate 9,661,363 of OY292517.1, read as the reverse complement.
GATAAACTGATGCTGCATTTCGTAATCCAAATGGCATGGCTAAATATTCGAATTGGCCATCCGGAGTTACGAAGGCAGTGCGCTCAATGGAACTAGGTTCTACTTTAATTTGGTGGTACCCGGATGCCATATCTAATGATGAGAAGAAGTGAGCACCACTCAACCGATCTACCTGTTCGTCGATCCTGGGCAGTGGATAGTGCTCAGGGCGCGTATTCGCATTCAATTCACGGTAATCTACACACATCCTGTCAGAACCGTCCTTCTTTTTTACTAACAAGATGGGACTTGCAAAGGGCGAAGAGCTTTCACGGATAATACCTGCTTCCAAAAGAACGTGTACCTTATCTCTGACGACTTCTTTCTCAGTAGGTGAAAGCCGGTATGGACGCCGCTGAACAATCCTGTGTGAATCTATTAAATCAATTTTTAACTCACCGGTGGTGACGCGACGCGTAGGCACACCATCTATGAAGAATTTAGCATACCTTCGTAATACTGTCACCAACGCATCTCGGTCCTTGCCTTCAAGGTCGGTATCGATATAGCCGAAATTGAGGTCATCCATCATTTGGCATACCTGAATATCTTTGCGTAAAGAAAACTTCATAAAATTACTATTTATTTCAACATGAATACCCTGCTCAAGCACATCCCTGCCTATTATGATAGAGTCAGTAATGACATCATCGGGGACAACATGAAAAAGTACTGTAAGTGGTATATCTTGAATTGATATAGAACTTGAAACCTGCATTGTGCATTTGATATCGTCACCTCCTATGCCTGTTAAATAGACTGAATCATTGCGTATAGTACCCAGGAGTCTATTAACTATGCTACATTTTACAAGGGAACAGGAAGAGCCACTATCAAAAAGAAACAAAATAGTCTCACCAGTTGATGTCGACAGAGTACCTCTCATCATATTGTGTTCACAAATCTGGACTTCTTTGCGTGTTGCATGTTGCTCAATACCAGTCTTCTTATTTGGGCAGCTTGTGCTTATGTGTCCTATTTTCCCACAGCTAAAGCATGTTACAGATTTTTCATTCTCCGATGATTTCAATTTTTGATTCTCAGCACTTCGTTTCTTGCGGCAGTCCTCCTGTTTATGACCTCTATTACCACAATAGTGGCAAGAGCCTCCAAATCTTGAGTCACTAAGGCGAGGTCTCTTAATGTCAATTTCGCTATTATCATTGTCATCATTACGTCTCTTCAGCGACACTCTGTTTAATATTCTATAAAGTTGAGCCCTGGTTGAAATTATGTGAGAATTTAATTCTCTACGTATCAATGAATCACGCTGACAAAGCACAGATATTATGAATCCCGTTGTGACCTCTTCATTAAACTCAACATTAGGTATGCGCTCAATAAGACCCCAGAGGCGCATAGCAGCTTCACATGCTGTCTCTTTATTGCCCAACTGAAACCTCAATACCTCATCAAAATAATCTTGCATTAACATAGGGCGTCCAAATTTTGCAATAAGAATTTCTTTAATTTTTGGCCAAGTTATTTCAGATGCCTGTAGTTTAGTTAGGCAAGACGCAGCCCGTCCCTTTAAGGAATTCATGAGGGCGAGCAGTAATTCTGGGCCATTCAAGTTTCTACTATTTACTATAATTTCAGTCATTCTACACCAACCTTCAATGTCTGCTTCAGAATCATCTGGGTCAAATCTGATGAGTTTCACTGACTGATTAGTTACCGGGGTAGATTGAGTTACACTCAGTAGACGTGTCAACAGCATCTCCATATTGTCAAGCAGGTTCCCAGTTTCACCTTCACTTGCACCTGGCCGACTGGTTGGATACTCATTAGTCTCCTCATCATCTTGCCCTCGGGATCCCACTTCTGATAAAGGCGGAAGGGGAACGTCTTTATCAGAAGCAGCCATCTTATGCGTGGGTTTACGGGCGAGGAGTAGGTATATTAGTCCAATGAAACCAAACGGTTAAGAAACACAATTTTGTAATGTTCTCCCACAATAATTTCCGTATGTTATAACAATCAATTCACACAATACTAGACACTATAAACTATAAGAAAAGAACGACGTTCCACCGAACACGTGGGGTGCGAGCGCTCACTTCAGAAACAACCAATATTCAGATCGCCTATGTCGATCGATAACAAACAGCAAAACCTTGTTAACCATAAAATCAATCATGGCTGGCCGCCTCCCCAGCACCCAGTGTTACGTCAAATTGACAGATGTCAATTCGTTTGAAAATCATCATTATTAGAAGCGTCGTCGAACCAATTCTTCCGACGCGCCGTCATATAAATAATGGAATGAGGAACGCGTACCCGCAGTCTCCAGTGTTAAAACTGACAACAAATACACACGCCTCGTATAACCAGTCGCAACGCGGCCGGTTCCGCGATAAGGTTCGCTGTCGATAGCGCAAAATCGGCGCACACGGCGACCAACACGAAATTTACGGGAAGTTTACGTTACTCATTATCGGCACAAGGAGCGATAATCTGTGTTTGTAAGACGCCGGCTTCGTGCCAATGCGTTCACGCGGCCTGTCTTCTGTGTTTGCAGTCATGTCACACTCCATATCCGCCATGCGCTGATCATAAGGAATAATGAATCAACGGCATCCCCGGTGCTGGACACATCGCGTCATACTTCGTAGTGTTTGTGTTCTTGTGTTAAACCCAGTGCAAGTGTAGTGATAACGCGAGATGTCTTCGGTGCAGTTCAACTTTCCACCAGAAAGCTACTCAGCGGTTTACACTTCAGATGGAACAACAAATGTGAATGTGAGTGGCGACAGGCGTCGTTATCACGGTGCGACGCCGCGGCGTGCGTTTGCACACTGACAAGGCCGCGGCGGCGCACACTGGTGCATTCAACTCATTTTGCGAAACATAATCTAGGTATCTACGGTGATGCATCGCGTCTATAGTCCTGTGCTAGGGTCCTGCGTATTCAAATTATCATCATAGAGACTAAAGACATATTTATACATTGCAATAGTTTTATATGTGTTGGATCTATTATAGGTCTTCCTACCTCGTCGTTCCACAGTACCTCTCTAGGACCAATTCCAGAAAATCTTTATAATAGCCAAAATGAGATACAAATTACAACATCAGTTATTCGATGTGAAGATGGAAAGCAGGTATATTTTATTTACCTTTGATCATATACCTACATCGAATATTAAATAAACCAGAAAGTGGGTTAGTTTAGTTTTGTAAAAATTCGACCGTTGAAATAGGTATGTTATTGAATTAATACCGAAGAAACCATTCCAATGCAAAATGCCAGACCTGTTATCTATGCGGCAATACTAGGTTTTATTATTGGCACTATAAAATGAACGTTAAATTCTAATATTTCCAACTGATCGCGGACGCTAGTTGTGTAGGAGCACGCACTTGGGCGCCACATCTGCTTTGTTCTTTGTCCTGTCAAGGTTATCACAGTATTTATGTATGGACAATTTGAACATACAGTTCTTAACAGCGTACGTACGTACGTAGCTACATATTTTTATGAAAAGTATTCCAAGTGTTACGACGTACCTACAACTTGTACACAAACTTTAGCGATGACCGTGTTTACACCACCTTTGATTTCTGTACCGTCTAGGTGCTGCCACTTTTTTATAGTACGGAAAATGCTCTTGTCGGCCACCTGGGGAGGCAGCAGGGTATATTGGACTCGTAACGACTAAATATCGCGCTTGCAACCCCTATGCCCCATAGTCACGGCCACCAAGTAATACAACAAGATTTTGTACCTTTTTAAAAATTGAAATTCCATGAAATTTCCCTCTTAAGTACCTCGGAAAAAAGGCCTAGCTGAGTCACTTCGTACCATTAATTGTGTACTATAGAGGATATTAGATTGGTATGGTATCTTATATTGATTCGTGTTATTGTTCGTGTTGTATGCTTTCCTAAATTCTATACATAATATAACATATGAGTATATATACTGGTTTCTAACACTTACGCGAATATTAGACATTGAAATAAAACTACTTTTTACGGATTTTATCGCGTTATATTGATATTTTAAATTCCCGACGTTTCGGATCCGTTACAGCATCCATGGTCTGGTCACGGGTGGACTGAGGTGTTGGTCGCCTTAATGTCAAAATAATCAACAGCTATGTTACATTTTTTTTTGTTGATTATTATTTGTTCCGGTCACGCAGAATGAGTTCACCGTATCGACCACGGATGCTGTAAAGGATCCGAAACGTTGGGAATTTAAAATATCAATATAACGCGATAAAATCCGTAAAAAGTAGTTTTATTTCTATAAGTATAAAATAAGAATAGATAGAATAATTTAAAATAATATACATTTCGTCGAAGAGCTGTATCAAAATGTACGTAGGTGAAACAAATTAATATTCTGCAAAATAAGTTAAAACAACATTACACCTACCTACTTGATTTTGACACGAAGTTGCGTCACTGTATCACCATCTATCGAAACCGCTGCATCATACTTGATATTGACCTTATTACTAAGCGGGTCATTGTATAAGCAATATTACCTAATTATTGTCGATATTAACTAGGGATATCATCACCTCACCATGAAAAAACTTTATTCAAGCTAGAAAACAATGTAAATAAAGTGAGTACCTACTTGGATATTAAAAGCTAACGGTTTAAGCTTACCTATGAAACAGTATACCTGTGACAACATACCTACATTTAAAAAATATTAAGTAGCACTCGAATGATACAGTAGAACCTATACAACAGCTAAGTAGGTATTGAAAACGAAACAAATTATTATGCACGAATGTTTTAATTAATTCGTTATTTTGGTTGAATGCCAATTATACGGACGTCACTTATATTGTAGGGTACCTCTGTCCGTATGGAACTCCTCATGGATTGGAGTCCGCAGGAATACACTCCTACCGACTAAAACCCATCCATCACTCATCAGATACTCAATTGAACGTACCGATGACGAATCATTATCATCCACCTGCTCACAATTTATTTGGGGTCGGCGCAGCATGGCTGTTTCATCCACACAATCCATATTTTTTTCTTTGGTCTCCCTCTACGCCTCCATCCCTCCACATTCATTTTTATCACTCTTAGTCACATGATGCATTCATCTCTTCTCATCACGTGCCCATACCAAGGTAAATGAATCCCGGTCAAATTTTCTGTCTCAACTTTAAATTACTGTGGCTGTGTTCCCCGAAGGATGAGGCAGAGGTATACTATTCTACACGTACAGTTCGCCGGTATGTTTTAGCAATAGTTTTTGCTCTTATTAAAATCCCTCATATTCTTTCTTTTGTCTTATTTTTTTACTGGCCATCCGTCAGTTGCAATTATACTAGGTATGATTGATATAAACAACAACAAAAAAGTGAAAACAACATTTGATTAACTTAGTTGTTTCGTTCTATTTGATATTCATTATACCTAATGAGATGAGGAAGTTATTTCAACCTTTACCTACAGATATTTACAGCAGCGGTATCTACTTGCCTGTTACCTATCTAACCTATTATTACAAAACAAAGTATAATAATAACTCTACATGATTTTACCATTGGCTTTAATACTCATTTTAGTTTCTCTATAAATGTGATTAGACTACCGGTTGTCTAGGTACTTAATGGTGGGTGTTAATTTGGACGATTATGGTCATAATGATTCTTTAGGTGAATCATAATATGATTCATCGTAGAAAATTGCTACGGGTTCTAAAAATTAATTCATTTCGAGAAATTGCTAAATATGGCTTGAGGGGCAAAAATTATCATATTCACCAATTCCTCTAAACCAATTATTCATGTAGTACCATCAATAATATTTCTCAGCATTTTAAAAATATGGATTGCAATATCTATAAGTAAAAAAGAATCCCTATTTCGCTTTGTCACGCCATATCTTGAGAACGACTTGCCGATTTCATTCATTTTTTTATTATTTTGAAGAAGGTTGTTAGGGAAACAAAAATTAAAAATGTCTTTCGCGCTAGTTACTCGTATAATATAATTAGTATAAAACACCCTTAGATCAGTTAGTAGCAATAAAATTATTTATTCGTACCAATACAGTACAATACAGGAAATTTATTGAATTATGCTGTGTTCGCACCTTACGCGGAGTAGGACAAGGTTTGGTCTGGCCTGCCCTGCCTGCAACTAAGTGATAGGAATAGGTACCTATAAAAGTCCTCTACATGAAGTAAGTAAGTTTATATTATTCTTATTCAGTTAAACGTCGATACTAACCGTTATTTATATTCAAAATTAAATGACAAATATTTTTTTAAATTTAATTTTACGTTTTGTAATAAACACGAACAATGGTCTACTATAATAGTCAGTTATTAGACTCAGGAATGATCGAAACCGGAACCTCATGACCTTGACTTAAAGACCGGACACGAGTCACGACACGGCGGCCAATACCGGACACTGACCAATTCCGAGAGGGACCAAAACAGGCAAGTTGTCGATAAGACGCCATTACGTCATAGAGAGCAACGAATTGTTAAATTACCTTTTATTAACATGGCATAGCAACTTTAATTCAAAAGCGTTAATTGTGTCTTTAAACGATCAAAAGTGTTTTTTTGGTAACTTTAGTTGCCAGATCTTTGGAAAAAATGGTAGTTACTCTGCCGTATTCGCAATAGGTACTTACCTACTTCTTGACTATAAATGTCCTATAAGGTCAGTCACGCTTTCCTAGACTGGCCTAAACAAGCTTCCTAAAGGCTGCGTCTTCTCTACAAAAGTCTTTATTGTTAATACCAGCACAGCAATGATGCAGCGAACTCTGTTGCCTCAAAAATAAATAAGCCCAGCTGACCAAGTTTATTATAGACCTCTACAATACTAACAAAGAAATATTTAATGTCAGTAATTACCTATAACTTTCATCGTACTTAGAAGATTTCTATTTTGCCGTTTCGTCTTCTACGTTTTCCTGAAACATTTTTACCATTCGTTTAGAGGTTTGTTCAATCCTGTGTGTCCCATATACCCTGCCTCCCCAGCTAGCATACGATCGACGATGGAGAGCTAAACATGGCTAGGTACCTCGGTCTATTAAACCATTAAAGTTTAAAATTGGCTTTTGACCATAAAGCTCATGTATTAGTAAAAGAGAATTCTTACTAAAATATATCACGGAAGAGATGAATTTATCTCTTCCGTGAAATATATCGTTATCGTTATGTAGTATGCAATCCTTGGTTTGCCTATAAAAATAAACATAACATACCATCGTACCTGTATTCCCCGAAGGGTTGGGCAGAGGTGTACTCATGTACACCCACACTTCGCCGTTAGGTTTAGGTCCCTTAATAGGGGCGAGTTTATTGCCATTAACCGGGCATAAATCCAGACTCCGAGCTGCTAATTTCATAGGACAACCCAATAACACTTTCACAAAGATATGAATTTTCTTCTAATTTAATAAAATTTCTCAGTGAAAGAAAAATGCGATCTCAGGCATGGTCTGAACATACATCTCTCTGGTTATGTACACCAGACGCACCAACTAAGCTACCGACACCACTGCCTGTGTTGTCGAATTTATCTTACAAATTTTACGTCTTCAGGCGACGGCCAATAACACTTTGCTTGACCTCTAGCGTAGCAGTCGCGCTTAGGACTACAAGACTAATGAATAAGTTAAGTCTGGTTCTTAAAGTATAATGCAAAATGCATTATTATCGTAATTCGTTAGTGTGAATAAAAAAAATGTACCAATAGTATCGTTATTAAACTATTCTGTGATTTTATTTTCCTGAAGTTGATAACCGGTTAAATATGATAACAGGATTTACTAGTTCGGATATGGTTATTCGAAACTCGATTTTTAAATAAAAAAATCCATAATGTTCGTGTTGAAATAGGTAGGTAGGTACGTTGATAGGAGCGAGACGTGAATGTGCGCCTTAGGTTTCGTGACCAGCAGGCGCTAGAAATCGCCAATTTATTTCTGTTGGGTGACGTTTTGGTAAGATTCTCATGAACAATAATTCGTAATAAATTGAATTTCAATTTTATCTTTTGAGATTAAAATAAGTAGGTATCTAGGTAAGAACATTGAAATGAAAAATAATTTTGAACTGGATCATTAATTGTCCACGAAAGGAAAAATTTTTTGAAGGGACAATGTAAAACACAAAGCCAATCGATAGATAATTCCATGTGTATCGTTCGGCGTAGGCATATCTCCCAACTATGTAAATTGGGAGACATTTCTACACCTCGAGAGATACAGGGCACATAAAAGCCTAGCCTCCCTTGAAAAAGGGGATGCAAGGATGCTGTTGCCTATACCCAAATTATATCCTGATAGATTCATCAATGTGCGTAAAGATTCATTCCGGACACATTCAAACAAAACATGATGAATCTTTTATAATTGTACATAAATATAGAGTAAGCTATGATATGGAGATCAGTGTTTCCAGTGCATGAGTCATAGACAATATTAAAAAAAAACAAAGCGCTCGCACCCACACTCCATTTTTAAATATTATTTATTGTTCTGCTTACTAGGCTTACTACCTCAGACTAATTATTAGTCTGAGCTTACAGTTTGTTCGAAATAAGTAAGCCGATCGGAAGTTAGCCGTTCCGAACTACCGCAGTGATAAAATCGTTTAAATAAGTGTTTTAATACGTAAATATCGAAATTAGTAAACAAAATAATTAGAAATGTGAAACATATACGACTCTAATTATCTTTACACCGACTCTTTCTATTAAAATTTACCACTTTTAAACCACTTGCAGACAACTTCCGATCGGCTTACTTATTTCGAACAAACTGTACTACACTTTTATAATTAAATAAAAAAATACTTATAGGGATGTGACTTTACGGTAAAAAATCTATTATTTAAAAATCGATTTTTATTTCTCTCAACATAACATAATAATCGATTAAAAAATAGATTTTTTTGATCATGCAATGTATGTTATCTACGAACAATTTGCAAATAACGAAACACCCCTCCCCCCGTCAAATGGACTGGGTAGCGGTGTTTCTTGTAATTTTAATAGGTGCCAGTAGAAAAAAGGGGACGCTTATAAATAAAAAAATCGATTAATAAATAATCGTTTTTTTTAATAATAACCCCTCATATAAAATCGATTGTTATAAAATAATAGTAGATTTTTTTAATAATCGATTATTTTTAACATCACTAAATACTTGCCTTTGCCTATATTTCAGGTTTGAACTAATTGACTGTGCGTGTCTGGAGTTTTACTCAATTGGTTTGAAATTTCAAATTTTACGATATTCAAAACTCTGTGTAAAGAAAACCCTATGGTCGTAAAATTTAAAATACGTGACATTTCTAATATTTTATGTGAATTTATGCACTTAGTAGTACTTATGTATCTGCATTGTAAGTTTCAGTTTGTTTGTTGTCAGGTGGTTGGGAAATGCAACCTCACGGATTCGTGTGAAGTGTCCGGGTCACCGCCAGGCATCGTTCACACGCCTCCTTCGTCATTATTCAGCTGTTTTCATTGTGCTGTAAGTATTATCGTGTTTTATTTATAATCCGATTAATTAGCTTCATTCAGACTTTATTAAAATCGACTAAACTCAATAGTTTTGTGGGATCACAAAGGAGTTTTGGTTGCGAAACATACTTATTTCACTTCGATTTTCTTGTTTTTGAACCTCTAGGTTACTAAAAGATGAAAGGCATCATGTTAGTTGCAAATTTTAGATAGAAGAAAAAAACTCGCCTGTAGGTTTTGATCGAGCAACAATCGTGTTTGCGTGCGTTTGTATAAACGCCATTATATAACCTATTAATCTTCTTTCTTTTTTTTCAAGTAATGCTTAACTAAAATAAATAAAGGAGACACTCGATCAAAAAATGTATAGGTAAATCAGGGTTTAGGTAGTAGATACACATATTTTATTTTACTTACATATTAAAATATAAAATAAGATTATGATTCTTTGGTAGCTGATTTTGAGGAGCCATAATTTCTCATAGGGTTTTGTACCGTTTTATCATGCAGAAATCCGTTGGAAATATTTTGTCAGATTTTTAAGTTTTTGTTACTTGGTGGCCGCTTTTAGCAAGGTTTTATCCAGATGTTTCAGGTTAACTGTCAAAATGTACGGTGAGACAAATGGTGGGACACAGCTGACCATAAAATATTCATGTACACCAGTTTTATTATATATCTACTAGCTTTCCGCCCGCGGCTTCGCCCGCGTAGACTATACTTTCTTTTCATTTTCGGGATAATATATACCTACCCTATGTCACTCAGTAATGTAGCTTTCTTTTGGTGACGGAATTTTTGATATCGGTCCAGTAGTTTTTGTGTGAAAACATTACAAAGATACATACAAAAACACAAATGTTTCCTCTTTATAATATTATAGTTTAGACATACATACATATGATCACAACAACATAAGACAGGACATTAAAAAAAGACATTCTATATGTTTTTGCAATGTTTGATATAGGTACCGTTTAATATAAGCACTACCTTTTTTTTCTATTTAAAAACGTTCACTCGAATAAACAGGTTCTATAGAGGATAAGAATAAACTCCAAAACTTCAATGGGAATTATTTATTATTTACTAAAGAAGATCTGATTGGGGTTTCTCGCAGCAATAATCAATGCAATGCAAATAGCAGTTTTAATAAAAATGCACACAACAACATCCGTAGTCCGTCTACGACGTAGGCCCGTAGCAATGGGGTGCCAGGGTGATGTAAACACGTAGCAGCACTTTACCAATTATTTTTTGCATACTTCTAAGTTTCCCTTAACTATGTCAGTCACTTACAAGATGGCGTAAGTATTCTGCCAATCCACACTAAGGAATATAGCCCCTCTCCAGTCTGAAAGGACACCCGTGTTCAGTAGTGGGACCGTAAAATAGATGGATGATGATGTCAGACACAATGTCTACAGACGTTACATAAGACCCGTTTTTTTCTGTTTGAAGAGTTGAGGAGCAAATACATCCTTGATAGCTTTCCTGTTCTTACTAGATCGGCGTGGAAACCTGTTAGGTTACCTGTTATATCTAATTAAAAAACCATAATGTAATAATTAAATTTGGAAGGCCAAGAAGCGGCTGCGGTTAGTTTTAGCGTTTCTTATCCTGAGCAGAGGCAACAACGTCACGAATAAGCCTATTGATAATTTCATTTTGCAGTTCCAGAACGGCATTAACTTCACTCGGAAGGAGAAACGTCGGAAAGAGAACCACGCAGTCAAATATAAGGTATGTTAAATTTTTTATTTGTAGTAAGTATTGAGCGTTTTTAAATTACCTATAAAATTAAGAGTTAGGCAGTAAAAGTTTACGAAGGTACCAGCACACTTCGCATACTTATTAGTCCGTAGCATTGCATCTCGTCTACAGGCCTTGGCCATTTACTTGCATGCTCTATGCGATTCAATTTATAATCCAGATAGTTCCAAGTTAGTTTTTGTGTTATTTAAACACTTATGTAAGCTGCAAAGTATGATAGCAACTTCATCGGTGTCTTTAAAGCTGCATCGTTAGATCTCTAGGTAGGATAGGTGCGCAAATTTTACTGATTTGTTTTTCTATAAGTCTTTGGTTATGTACAGCATTATCGAACTCACATAAAACAAAGGCGGAGCTAAATTTAACAAAGATAATTTATGTTTTCGTCTAGTTGAGACAGTGACATTGTTTCTTACTTCAATATCGGCTCAGACTAGGAAAATGTGAATATCGGTACCAACTTATGAGTTCACCCGACATGAACTCTCCGCATAGCAAGGTATATTGATATTAAGTTCAAAACACTAATATTAAGGCATATTTTTTGTCCTCTACGTGAACGTTATACTGCATTATGTATTATTCATATTATCCAACAATTTACTTAGGCATGTGTAATCTTTGGTATTTTGGTGTTTAATTAGCATAAAAACAAGATATTTGGTAAATACTAGACGTGGTTGGGGTTTTCCCACTAAGAAAAATATTTGATCACTGAGATGATTATTTATATGCGTAATAGTAGGATTTATTTGTACTTACGCAAATTAAGATACTAGATTCAACAGAACTTAGAGGTATTTTCATGTACACGCTTAAATCCTAATATGTTTACCTACTAATCATTTAGAATTATGTTTATTACCAGTCGATCACTTTTAAAACTATTAATCAAATCAAAATTAAGTTTGCGCCGTGACGGTGTGTAGTTTGTTCGAAATAACTGAGCGTGTCTAAATTTAGCTGTTCCGAACTCAGAACGCACAGGTAAAATTGCTTAATTAAGTTTTTATACATAAAAAATCGAAACAAGTAAAGAAAATAATTACCAGAAACAATTACGACTAGAATTATTATTAGAAACATTTACGACCCCAAATGAAGGAAATCCCAAAAAATATTACCTTTCACGTCTATATTACTTAGAGGCTTCATGTTGGGGGAGGGGGAATTTTTCAAAATTGCTAGGCTTGCTCAAATTGAATTTAATTATCTTCGTATCATGCCTTTAAAACAACGTAATAAGGATTTATGTAGTCTTATATAAGTATTATACAGTCAAACAATCCGTTCAAATTTGTTATTGAATTTATTTAAGAGGGATTTGGTGGGCTACGAGATCGAATGACAGTTGAATGACATAAAGTGTCGCGTTACCACGATATCGACGATACAGTTTTGCAAAGTAAAACGAGTAACCATCTTAAAATGAATTGTAGAGGGAAGGTTTCTTATGAAAAAAAAAAAAAGAATGTTGTGCGGAAAATTGGAAAATTAAGGAAAACTAAACGACTATTTTATTTTTTTACCAGTTGGAATTGAATATTCATAGCTAAGACAGCAAAACGTCTGTCGGGACAGCTATTTACCTATGTATCAATTGTTTTTTTTAAATACCAATGGAAAAAAGGAGTAAAAATCTATTACATTCGCAATATTGTTCTTAGATTTCGTAAAATCTCCTATGTTTGAAGGCATTAATATTAATGGTATTTTGTCGTCATTTCTTTGATTCGCTCTGGAAGGCCGCACAGGCAACTGCTTGTCGCGATCTTGCGGACACGGACGGTGAGTGACCGTACATCCCGACTCACGTTTTCTCCGTCCAGGGAACTCGCTATAGTACAGTTTCCTTTCTTCTATTTGTATGAATTGCACGTGACAGAATAATTGAAGTTTACATTATACCCGAGTTTAGCACGAGTACAAAGTATTAGAATTGGTAAATGTATAGACGATTACTCTCTTTGTCTCGAAAGTAAAAACAGTGAGGCGGTTTTTTACATTGTTTTCGAGGATTTGTGAAAAATATTATGATATCTGTATATTTTAAAATGGATACGGTGTTTTTTGTTACTAATTAAATCAAATATTTTATTTCAATTAAACCATTCTTACAGGTGGAGATAAAAGTGTAAAAATAGTAGTCCAAATAGTGGAGAAGAGCCGGCAAGGAACTCCTTAATTAGATACTGTTTTAAATAAATTGTTACGGTTCAATTGACATAGGATATTTAAAAATTCTAAGCCAAACCTCGTTATTAGTTTTATAAATATGTAAGTTTTATATATGGAAATAATTGGTAGAGGATTATTAGTTTCTAATATTATCTATGGAAAAAATCGCCCTACAAAAGAGGAAGTTTTATTTGCTCTCGTCGTAGTATTGGTTTTCATATCAGCCAAAAGAGGTCCACTGCTGAATGGAAACTTCCCCCTTAAACTTCCATAAGAACTGGTTATAAGTATATGCTGCTTGCATCCACCGCTTCCCAGATACCTAGCGTACCTAACATTGGTAGGAGCCTGAAAATCGTAAGTAGTTTCACCAATTCAAGACAAATGAAATTCAGGTCATTCCGTCCTAATATCAAGAGAAATTGAACTACTAAGTGTAGTTTTACCAAACTATCGATGTGCACTGTTCTTTAATTAATAGAATTATATAAGACTAGCTTTCAGCCCGCAGCTTCGCCCGCGTGCTTTGTCAAAAAATTGTAGCATGTCCTTTCTCAAGCTTTAGTCTATCTCAGTACCAAATTTCATCAAAATCGGTTGAGTGGTTAAGGCGTGAAAGCGTAACAGACAGACAGAGTTACTTTCACATTTATAATATTAGTAAGGATTGATGTTTCTCTTATTTTCTCTATCTCTTCAACTGTAACTACCCAAACAAATGTCTTGCTGATTTGTTTTGTTTTTTTAGGTCACCTTAATTTGAATTATTTATTACACATATAAAATATTCGGTGAAAGTGATTGACATGTCTGAAAGCTGATTACTAAATAATTTGTTTTCACAACATTCAGTTTAAATACCTCCAATACTAAAACGTAGGTAATGGGACTATCACCTAAGGCAGTAAATTTATGACTAGGATAATTGATACGCCATGGTATTTTAATGAAGGAGACTGAGATCATCGAGCGGATTCGATCACTAAACCTTTTAGCCGCATGCCCGGTCATAGGTTGTCCGGTCGAAGGGTGCTTGACTACCGGGCGCCCGGACTAGTGTTGCACTAGGGTAATGCACTTACGAGTCACGTTACACGTGCTCTGCAAAGTCTGTCGATGTATTTAACTTACGTCCGTGCGCTTCGTTATACTTCGCGTTCTCATAGAAACTCACTATCGCAAGATGTAATTTATTGTTAATTATGTTATTTATTTCGAGCATCACGTGCAAGCACACGAAGGAAAGGAGGAAAGGAGCATGTTTAATGCATCATTACTTTAAATTCATGATATTTTAATATCACTTGACAATACCAACGAAATCTATTTACTGTTTTCGACTTTGTCATAAAAAACCGCGGCACGTGTTTTTGAGTTTTTTGTTTACGTGAAATTTTACGAGACTATGTATAAGTAGTTATCATTATGTCAGGGGTTAGGATACGTAGTTGTCTATAAGTTGTTCTTGGACACGCAAAAGAGGATATCGTATCGTGCTACTGAGAAACATCAAAATTTTCACATTTACATACAATTCTTATAAGTTAGTAAGATACCAACGTTTGGACCATTGTTACTCTATACCTTATACTTACTCAGAATAAGCTGAGTTCCTCAGAAGCGTTTGTACTTTGCATTTAGTAAAAGCTATTATTTTGACATCATTACGAACAGACACTTGAATTTCAATGAACATAGATATTTAATTTGGTCGCGGTCGTCGGGACGGGGGGGTTAGTTTAAACCTAGTAGATCTTACAATTTGTATTCAAAGATAGTAAATCTATTCACAGATTTCTTATTGAAACCGGCGGTCGTTAGTTTCTTTAACTAGTACAAAGGGTTATGTAGGTTAGTACCAATTATAAAAACTAAAATGAATATTGGCCGAAAGTGTCAGATCTTGTTTTACTTTTAATATTTTTCTGACGCAGGTGCATGCTGCAAAAGTAGAATGTTTATGTACGTACATCCCATTGTAAATTTTAACGAAATTGATTAAAATAAAAAGGAAAACTCTGTTTTCGAATAGTATTAATAGTAAGTGATCGTGGGTCACGTGGATTTGGCTGCTTTTTCTGAAAGTAAGTGGACACTTTGAATTGCTATCACTCGCTAGAAAAACGTGTTTGAAATTCATTATACAATTTGAGATACTTACCTACTTGATTTTTAAATGGTAGGTATACTGTTATTATATAGACCATAATTTCAGGGATATTGTAGTAAAAAATGCTTTGGTGGTCGCAAGGGTGACTAGGGTTCTTGCTTCGATATCTAGCAGTGTTAAATATTATGATTTTCTAGGATTTTTTTTGTAGCAGCTTACAGCTTGAATTTGTGCCCCGTTGATTGCAATGCTATCCATCACAATAGTTCTATAGGTGTTTTTTATATAGGTAGGTAAGTCAATAAAATAAGCATACGTTTCGTGTAGCTTCAGCAAAAGAAACCAAATGAATAAATAAAACTGTAATAAACTAATGCTTGTAGTGTTTTCAATTATCTTAATTGTTACAACCGTCAATACTATTACTAACACATTAAAAAATCTTTAAACATTAAATGACTGCCCCATTAGTCTAGAGGTCCTTAGTGCGACTGCTACGACGCTAGAGGTCCTGGGTTCGATCCCCAGGTCGAACAAAGTGTTATTGGGTTTTTCTATGAAATTCTCAGTAGCTGCTCGGAGTCTGGATTTGTGCCCGGTTCATGGCAATAGGCTCGCTCCCTACTACATGGGTTCAAACATACCGGCGAAGTGTGGGTGCACGCTAGTACACCCCTGCCTATATTCCGGTTCCGGAACGGTTCTTCCATGTTAAAAAATCTTCTCGTACCCAATCAACGTACCTATTCCGTGGGAATGAATTCCAGTATTCTTTTTATATTTGGCAATAGAATGATAGAAAATTTTGTTCTCAAGCAGGATTCTTGTAAGCTGCGTCCCTCGGGTCACGGTACACCGGATGCTTAATAGCCACTGACCTGACGCTGACGTAGAATTTGGAAGAGAAATTTGACTCCACAGGCAATGGTCTCGGTAGCTTCGCGGCTAGGTTCGATGACTGCCTGAGATCGAGTTTTTCTTTCGCTATAATTGCAGTTATTTGTCAGTTATGTATCAAGAAGATTTATTTACGAATTGAATGCATGATAAATATGATAAGGTATTTTACAGTGTAAGTAGGTACTGTCTAAGTAAACCCGTTACTTTTTCAGTTGAGTCGTAATTACTGTACACAAGCAGCGTTTTTATCATCGTAAAAAAAAATACTGCGAAAATGTGGTACATATATATATTTTTTAACAATGGAATTACTTAGGGATTAATACATTTACTTTTTTATTAAAAAAAGCGTCTTCTATCACAAAATTCGGACGCGCGGTCTTTCTTTTCCATTTTGTAGCTTAATAAATAGATATGTACATAATTTTGCTGTGGAAGACAGACTTAACGACTTTTTTATTATTCTATAACAAAAACCTTGATAAAAAGTGGACATTCGCTTCACGTAAACAGCAAAGCAGCAAAAAATAATAGCCCAAACCAACAACATCTGACTCTTAATAATCTCATTAAGGAATTAAGTGGAAGGCATACTATGTATAAAATTGTTCGTTTACATGCGTGTATGTAGGGTATTTTGAGTGAGATAAGCAGGCAGGAGGCAGGCGCGATGCCGCCGCCGCCCGCCGTTGGCAGAGGTCAGTATTGACGTCAATGCAGTCACGTGATCGCATTGTACGACCACTGAATACCTACTAGGCGTGGAGCGACGCTGCGGTATGCGCGCGCGCCGCATTCATGACCGGTACGGCTCCATGCGTAACCGTGCTTCGAAAATACGTACTGTGAAAGCATCTCCTTGTACCGAGGTGGGTAGGTGCTTTGTCCTACCAATGATTCTTCATATTTAATAAAAATATGGATAGTAACTTATTTGTAGATGCTGTTCATAATTAAGCGAACAGCAGTTTTTTCAAGGTTTCAAACCTTTTTTTTACTTAATAGCGTTCTCATGAAATAAACCGTTTGGACGGTTATTTATTGATACTTATTTTTATTTTTCAAAATATTACGTTGTATTTTTTACATTCTAGATACCTATTTGGAACCTTGGTTAAATGTTGTGCAGGTTTTAATACTTAATATCTTATCATAATTTTTATCTTGTATAGTCCATAGTCTTGCTATGTGATAGGTAGGCAATAGAATAACTTTAAAAGTCATAAGATATATCATATATGACTGCCTCATTAGACAGAGGTCGTCTGTGCGACTGCTACGCTAGAGCTCTAGGTTCGATTCAAGACGAGCAAAATGTTAATGTGCACGATTGCGATCCCTGATATGGTAACGCCAAGTTGAACTTTTTAAACTTAAGAACAAGCCACTCCTGTTGCCATGAACAGTGTGAACTAGTCTCAGTCACACATAAACGGATAGTTAGGGAGAAGAGACGGTAGTAAGTTTAAAAGTTGCGTTTCAACCTCTAGGGTTACTACCGAGATCCATGGTAAAAAGATGGCATACACGACCTCACAACTAATAAACTAATTAGTATACAAACAAGCTGTTGATTTGTAAGTATCCGTGCCATTTTTGGCCTAGCCTCAAATTTGGCACGGATGACTATGACTGCGACGTTGAACTTCGGAAAAGATCCAATAAAAAAATTAATACAAAAAAAAAAATCGTTTCATCTGACTGTCAGTTTTATTTTGATTATAGTAATTATGTCCTAGAACCCCGTCTTCAGCCAGCCAATCAATATAATATGTATTGGTATATCGTTTATGTAATATTTCTAAGTTTTTTAAAATAATGTGCAAACATGTTACGAGTACTATTGATGGACTGTGATCAAGCGCCTTTTTGCTTCACTAAAGCAACATTGTTGCAAATACATTCAATGTGTAAGTTGTTGATCAGGCGCGTCTTATCTTATTTAGGTTAAATTTAACCAATTTCGAATAAGTTCCCGTTAAATTACTTGGCAGTATGTCTCATACAAATTCGGTAAGTAGCTCTAATGTAAATATGGCCTTAGATGACAGGTTAGTCTAAGCATACCATCACGCCTGTATTTTCAGAGTTAGGCTAGTGGTGTTCAATGTCTTCATGTAATACGGGTCTAGCGTATTGTAGTTTAACAGGCGCATATCCGATCTTCAAAATGTTATTGAAAAATTCCAAATGGTAAATTATAATAAATTCGGTATATTCTCTCGGTAGCTGTTTGGCCTATGGCTACTATTAGACCAGTAATGATCGAGTGTCCTTCCTTAAACAACTGGCTAATAATTCAAGGTAGGACATATTTAATTAGAAGTACCTAATCGATGTAGGAAACCAATATACTGAAGAATAATTTCAACAATTACTGAACCGTACGTACGTACTTTAACGTTTTTTATTGTTATTAAGAATGCGGGCTGCCTCATGATAAGTGGCAACCACAGCCAATAGCACTGCAACTACACATTGCCCTTCAAACCGAAATAAGTAGATACAATAATGTTTGCACACATTTTTGCTAAGCGGCAGAATTGGTATTTATCGGTGTGGCGGTATCACCAATGACGAACTCCAGCAGTGAAGTTCTTCCGCCTTAAATACTTATTTAGTAATGTTAATTAAGTAATATTTTATTCTGTTATTCAGCAACATTACTTTTACGTGCGCACGTAGTGTACATACTGAGTGGGGCAAGTGAAAACCTAAAAACTGTATCATTGTAGGTTTTAATAAGAAGGTACAGGTTCAGTTGTATTTAAGTCATTATCACACCTCATTATAGTCAAAACTCTTATGAATGCAAAGTATAACCACAGTGCACGAGTAAAATCACAGATATATATATTTCTATGGGTATAATATAACTATTAACTCTTGGTTGAGGCATTTTGCTGAGATTCTGGTAGGGATAACACTCCTGTCTAAATATTTATATATTTTTTTTCATTATATTCTGTGTTGTCTTATAGGTATTTGCTAGAATACATTATTTTTCTTTCTTTCTAACTAAACCCAGTAGAATTATAATCAGTTGGCTTTCCTTTCAGTATATTATTTAAACAACGCTCTACTCATTGACTAAGTATGATCTATATGCATTAGGTTTCCATTTTCGTTTTTCAAGATTCTAAACAAACCATTGATTTGTCATTAAAATTCATTCGTTGAAAATCGTCCATATTTCTTTAAACTTACAAGTTTATTGATTCAAAACATGGTTGTGAAGTATTCACTAATTTGTGTTTGCCCACCAGTGAGCGGCATTGACCTTTGTTTTTGAAATAACTGCATATATTATAAGTGTTTTGTTGTTTAAACTATCAAATAGATAGACTTGTAGGTATACAAGAAGATTTAAACACTTTTCTCTGTACAATTGAAGGATAAGTTGAATTAGTATAATATATTCTTTTTTTCATATCTATACGTGCAAAAGGTATTTATTAAATATATTTATTTGTACGACACTAGAGGTCTTGGGTTCGGTTCCCAGGTCGATCAAAGTGCAAGTACCTATTAGTTTTTCTATAAAATTCTGAATAGCTCGGAGTTTGGGTTTGTGCCAGGTTAATGGCAATAGCCTCGGCCCTTACTACATGGGACCTCAATAGACCACAAATTGGTCTGTTAAGTAGGGCTCAATGGCCTAGGTTATTTATTTGTGTGTTTGAATAGTAAGTAGAAGTAGAAAGTACTTAGTTAAACATAGGTGGCCTAGCAGTCTCTGCGGCCTTGACTGTTAAGTAGAAACTGCTCTTTCCCGGTTTTTGTTTTAAATTTTGAGTACCTAAATATCTGGCCGCCCTTAGTTAATTCCTGCTCAGGTTATTCATATGATAAGTCCGCCTCTGCTGATAAAGCTGGAGGGTATTTTAGTTTCATTTTAGCCGAATTAGGCGATCCGGGTGATTCTGCCTGTCTGTCTTTGAACCCATAAATGAATTGTGAAGAAAAATACGTCTTTTCATACATGCTTAAATGCGGTTCGTCTACTTATGGGTAGGAAAGTGTTTTTTTTAAGTTTTCTAAGAAAATTGATTAATTGGTACGCACGGCTACAAATTAAGCTATACAAAACCAGTCTAATCTGGCCTTGAATTGTTAGAAAATGTTTATATTGGGAGGTCAGTCTAAACTAGTTTTGTATAGCTTGATGTGTAGCACACACAGCACTGGGCACAGAATCACCCCTTTACCGGTGCAGGTGACTAAATCGACACCCTGTGTGCATAATATCCTTCTCCTCCTTTATGTAGAACATCACTGCGCACTTGTAATTTTATGAATATCATTTTCATAATTTCATAAATTTACTAATCAATTTGAATTCGCGTTGACTATGACGTCAACGATTGTATTATTTATCTACCTCGTCACTATCAGAAGCGCTTGTGACAAATTTATAATGGAATTTGTATTTATGAATAGTTGATACTACTTGCTTTTGTCATTGGTATACTACTTTACACTTAATTAACCTAAGAATCTATACTTGTTTGGTAATTTAATATACAACACGATAATAAGTTACACAAACATAAACATTTTAATTCAGTAGTTAGTCATTTTAATTTAGAATCCGGTCATCAAATCGTTTCTAAATGTAAATCGATTAGGGCTAGGTAGATGTGAGACTGACGTGCCCTGTCAGAAGTCACGTAGGCCTTAAGCCATGTAACTATAGGCGCGTGCCCTAACTTAATTATCACCGGGTTCATGCAATAATGCACTAAGATTTTATTTTTGGAGAAGAAACTTTAGACGTAGATGTTTGAAAATGCATACGAGATGCGGCTTTCTTTTTACAATTCGTAGAGGTAATAAAAATCATAATAACATGGTAATAATTAATTATAATAACATGAAAAAAATATAAACCCTCGCAGCATCAAATCTAGGTTGCCATGTTCTTGCTTCACTGATATGTGAAGTAATATAGTAGGTACAACATTTTGAATCGGTCAAATCTGCGGAAGCTGCTCAAAGCCCTTTATTGACTACAAAACAGCTGATGATTATCAGACGCCTGAACTGATTTTCTTAATCTTTTGCACGCCAGAGTATAAACGTATCGCCGTACCCCTGACGCCAGGCCACTTTTTCTGTCAAATTCCACAAAGTAGTGAAAACACACTAAAGTAATGATTAAATTGTTTATTTCATAATTTGGTGCGACGTATATTTGTCATATATTTGTGATGTTGGCGTTCAGGGTAAGATTTCGTTTGTCACATATATGTGACAATGGCGTTCAAAAGGTTAAATTATAGTTAAACACACTCGCCTAGATCAGCTTTCAAACAAAAAAATCAATATGAATATTGGTCTATCTGTATCATAGCTATGATTCTACAGGCAGATACAGGCGTAATACTTATAACACACCGAGGATTTTTAGCCTTTCAGTCCGCTAAGGATAGTATACCTTATTTGCTGTGTGTATTTTACTTGAAATATTTACTCTTAGTTTCATATCATCATCATCATCAACCCGTTACATTGTCCCACTGCTGGGCATGGGTCTCCTCTCAAAACGAGAGGGATTAGGCTATAGTCCGCCACGCTAGCCTACTGCGGGTTGGCAGACTTCACATGCCGTCAAGAAAATCTCTCAGGCATGCAGGTTTCCTTACGATGTTTTCTTTCACCGTTTAAGCGCGTGATAATTAATTATTAATACGCACATGACTTCGAAAAGACAGAGGTGCGTGCCCTGGATTCGAACTCGAGACCTTTGACTTGGCAGTCCAATGGTCATATCACAAGGCTATCACTGCACTTCTAGTTTCATATAATGGTATAAAATCCGTAAGGTGATGTCCGCTTTAAATACATACCCCTTTCAGTGTCGTAAAAGGACTAATGTAAACAAACAGCTACTTACAAATCTTTCGGATAGTTTATTTGTGTGGAGTCGTTAACACGAAATGCAATATTAAATAAATCGAATACTGATAGTCAGCCGTATCTGGTTAGTCGGTCTAAGTATTACGGAATTAGAAAATTGAAACTTCGGATCAAACGAAATTTGGCATTTTTTAGGTAAGTTTCGTTGACGCAAGGCTAGTATTAAATCAAGTATTGTCTGATCGAGAGAGATTAGTAAAAACCTTGTAGTTCCAATTTTGAAATAAGCGTTCGTAGACTAGCTAGACTGAAAGCTGACTCCAAAGGCTTAGATGA
Source organism: Subacronicta megacephala (assembly GCA_958496365.1). Taxonomy (NCBI): domain Eukaryota; kingdom Metazoa; phylum Arthropoda; class Insecta; order Lepidoptera; family Noctuidae; genus Subacronicta; species Subacronicta megacephala. The sequence continues at coordinate 9,638,692 of OY292517.1, read as the reverse complement.
CAATAAACCTACAAAATAATCTACTATGGCATTAAGTGGTCCATCTTGTTTCACACGTCACACTTGATGATAGTGAGTAATGACATCAATTTTGTTTGCGGTTATTAATTTATTGGCGATTGTTAATAGGGCCAGTGTGATTTTTATGATTGTTGCTCCCATTAACAGGTGATAGGATATTTTAAAAATCAATTTGCTCGGAGCATACGTGACAAAACCCAAGTGTGTCAATTAATTAGTTTCAATAGGCGGGCCCGTTGATAATTTTTTAATTGATTATTAATAATCTATCCGGAATTTCGTCTGAGATTTTCCTTATCCCTTGCTTTAACAGAGAGACTAGCTTGGCAGTAATATGACTGATATGCCATTCGTTTATCATTTGCTACTTACATAAAAAAACTTGTGAAAGTATTTCAATGTATCCTAATCACCGGGTAATTAGAACTAATTGACTATCAATTTATTACTGTTGACGTAGTTTGTGACGTGGGTATTTTTATTTATTTAAATGCAGTGTTAATACAATACAATATAACATTACGAATGAAGATAAGGTTTAGTCGTAGAACATTCTATGTGCATCTATGTAGTTAGGAAGGGACAAGGGCTTTTGTTTACATTAAACTTTTATAAATGTATACCGTACTACGCGTCCCAGTATAGTACTCTGTGGGATAGTTCATCTCGGAGTGTAGGGCAAAGGGCAACGTCCACCATGGGGATCATATTAAAAATGCAGACGTTACGGGGTAAATGCACTTCTGACCGAAACCTATGCATTATTCAAATGATGCATTATTGATCCCGACCATTGGCCTGTGTTTGCTTCGATCAATGTTTACATCTGTCCCTTTTGCAAATTACGCATAAAGCATAACCGATAAGGAAAATCCGGTATGAGGAAAAGTATCTTTGGATAATGCATTGCAGCCCGATCTTGAACTAATATTCAAACGCACTGCCGCTGTCCGCGGTTTCAGTCGAGTCCGAAAAGTAATTTACTTTAAACTCGGCTTATAGGCGGCGTATCTAGATGAAAAAAAGCATACGATTTTAATTTAGTCCTCCAGCAATACAATTGTGAAATCTTATTAATGTCTTATGAAGACTACGTACTTGATATTATTTTGTTTAACAATCTGTTTTTTATTACTTGAAATGATTTATATTTTTATACAACTGATACTTAGGAACCTTTTTCGAGATGGTTTCGATACTTTTAGGAAAAGCAGTTTGACAAGTTTAACAAAGTGGATGCCTTAAGTTTTTATATTTTTTCAGGTGTACACTGTTTAAGATTATGCATAATTCACCCGTATATTTCTTGCGGACAGGGTAATAAATAAAAGAATACCTTACTTATACGAAAAGGTTACATGAATGTATGAGCCGTATATAATCGGCAATGTCTGATGTCATTCACATCTTTTTAGATGCACCAGCAATACAGAATTATTAAGTTGATAAGGAAAGCTTTAGAATTTCTGTTGTTACCGATAATAATGTTCATTAAATACCTAGGCTTTATATCTTTATATGCCATTGATAATAATAGTATCCTATCCTATCTAATCCTATCCTATCTAATAAATGTTAATGTCTGTTTATTTATGTCTCAGGGTTTTCTTTGGTAACTGAAAGTTCAAGTAATTTAAGACTAGAAGTTTTTGTTTAGCTACTTTTTATTAACATCATAAAAAAAGAAGGGGTTAACGATAAGGGGATACATTCAGTATATTTTTCTATCAAAAATTACTTCCTACGTGGTCCATTTGTATCGTATTTGGTTGATGCCAAATTTTTTTTTTAATATTCGTACACCCTTATATTCTTGTATTCGGTTTACAAGATGTCGATTTCGTTTCATTTTTTTTTATGGAGAAGTAACTCGGCAAACGAGCATTCGGGCGACCTGATGGTAAGTAGTCCTCGCCGCCCGTGGACATCTGCATTATAAAAGGAGTTGTGATGCGTAGAAACGGAGGTGAAGTAGAAAAGGAGAAAGAAGGGGAGTGAGGGAGGTATTGGTATAACTATGTTACGGTATATAAATATATCCCTAGGGATATAACTATATTACGGCTTTATCTATCTTACTGCGACATATACATATAGTAAAAGGTGATTCCAGACAGTATTAGGTTTGTTATTTTAACATGAATGGGTAGGTCAATATTTCAGTAGTCGATCAGGTGTTTTTTTTTAATTTCAGTATTTTTCGATTAAGTAGGTACAGATGTAAATATAAAAAAACTATTTTAACTTTTATTATTTTAATGTAAAGTTATTAAAATTACCCCATATATTATTATTCATTGTAATTCTATCGGAATCGCAATCATCGTAGCTATTTCGCAATCACGTTTCGATCCCTGATAAAATGAAAATTCACGTGCTATCCATTGAAATGTCGTTACCACTACATTATCTTAGTAGTTAGTCTAAACTTTACTATAATTTATGATAAAACTGTAATTATTATATTATATTTTATATCCTCATTTAGGTATTACTACGTTCATTTACGAATTGTCGGATTGTTCTCAGACCTTTGCCATATCGATGAACTTAAACTGCGTTGTAGAAAATTAGAAATAGTGCCCTATTTCTAATTTTCTACAACGCAGTTTTCATCAGCATTCCACTAGTAGTTGGGTACCTACACGATTTTATTTTCTTTCGATTTAGCAGTCACTCTATGTTGACTTCATAAAAATGAAATAAAACTGATACTCTTCTATGTTCCGATAAATCCTACCCCGAGATGACCATATAGAGTTGTGTAAAGATGACTGATAAAAAAAAAATTGAGGTAGAACATGGGTTAAATCATAATTGGGCGTGACAGGCTGTCCGTTCTTATATATAAAACAGTGAAGAACACGGCATCGGTGCGTGCGCACGGCAGGCGTGCCACACACTCATTGTAATTATCACAACGATTAGGTACCACAAAATAACCGGACCGGTTCAGAGGATTAAATCAATTATTAGGTATATGTTAGGTATTGATATCGAATATTGCCTACGCGCTGCATGTAGGTATCGGCAACTTAATTAACGTTTGAGCAATATGGGGCTTTACCTAGGTTGTCGCTGTTTATACCAGGATGCCATATTTATGCTTGTTTGTGTCATCAAACTCATCAAAGTACAATGAAAGTTGTCGTTATATTTTTGATCATTTTAATTTAGTTTAAAACTGGATCAAATATTCTTTTATAAAATATTAAATAATTCTAGCTTTTATCTCCCATTTAAGTTTATGAAAATAAGTAGAAATAATCGACTCCGTACCATAGGCTAGTTGACCGTATTTTTTATGATCTCATAAGAATGTCTGCCATTACTAGAACCGATCATCAAAAATAAAATTGAAAATGTTTCAAAAATAAGGAAGTTATAAGCATTTCATATATTCATATTTATTTATTCAATAACATTGTGTCTTAATTACATTATATATGTTACCGGCCAAACCCGATTTCAGGACAAACTAGTTTTGTCTAGGTGGAGTTTACGGAGCCGGTACGGTAACATATATAAACTCATTACATTATTTTGATAATTAATTGTATACAAATTAAAAAATTCTACTACATTAAAAGTTATTTAAGTATAACAATTTTGATTTGCAGAATAATTTCTTTTTTCATAATATCTATTTACAATTTTTCAACAGAATCATGACTTATTCAACAAGAGCAACCTAAGTTATCTAGTAAAGTTACCGAGTTCTGAAGTGAAATTAAGGCAGATAGACGAACCTATTATACAGGTGTTAACAATTTCCCGCAATTTATTATTAGTTTATAATAAATGTCAAATCACTTAATGCCATTTAAGAACAATTAGACAAAAATACTCGCGTTGGTATGCTTGTAGGCGGCAAGCGGATGGTTGAATAAATCACGTCGCGTGCGCAATTTATAAGTCCGTGCGCCACCCGCGCATCAAGAGCGCCTCGTTTCAATCACTACACAATTATTGTTCGTGGTTCGTGTGGTCTGTACTTCACACAATAGACACATATATTCGTTTTAGGAAAGCGCATGCCATAAATAATATGATATAAGAATAGTTAAGTATTAAATTGATGACTCAAGTCGAAATCGTCAGGAACGGGTCGAATATTTCAGTGGTAGGTATAATATTTTGTATGTGTGCTTTGCTGCTAAAATAATATATTGCGTAGACGTTAACGGTAGACGAACAAGCGGCTCATCTAATGGTAAGTGGCAACTGTCGCTCATAGACTGGTTATGTTCTCTTAGTGAACACTGTGAAGAAAAAAACCGGCCAAGTGCGAGTCTGACTCGCGCACGGAGGGTTCCGTGCCAATACGATTTATGACGTATTAAAAAAAACTACTTACTAGATCTCTTTCAAACCAAACAAATTTTCGTTGAAAGTTTACATGGTAATGTACATCATATTTTTTTTAGTTTTATCATTCTCTTATTTTAGAAGTTACAGGGCGCAAACTATTCAGTTTAGAAAAAAACGATATTAGAAACCTCAATATCATTTTTGAAGACCTATCCATAGATACCTCACACACACTCAGGGTTTGATGAAAAAAAATATTTTTGAGTTTCAGTTCTAAGTACCCCAACCCCCAATTTTTTTTGTTTTTTTCTATTTTTGTGTAAAAATCTCAGTGCGGTTCTCAGAATACATCTACTTACCAAGTTTCAACAGCATAACTCTTATAGTTTCAGAGAAAAAAATCTGTAACATACGGACGGACAGACAGACATGACGAATCTATAAGGGTTCCGTTTTTTGCCATTTGGCCTTTGCCACTGATTACGGAAACTTTGCTTACTTTAGAAAATACGAAAGAATCGAGAAAATGAGAAGGAAGGGGACTGAGGGAGGAATTGAAACGAAAAATAAAGAACGAAACAGTGTGCATACTGCTACACGAACGTCGATTTTCTTTGGGAGGGTAGTTCCCCGGGCCATACGTATCTACCAATTTAAATAGAACTTGCAGCTCATGATTGTGTTATTTTTTTACGCAAACTGGATGACTGTTCTACCCTGCACAGTGTGCATAAAACTATCATCGTGCTTAAAAATATCGATAACAATATCGAATGCCTGGAACTTTAATAGGACTGATTGATCTGTAATTTTAGGCCGATCAATTGTTTGTTGTTTTTTTCAGCATACCTAAACGATTCCTCTACTAGCTCAAACTAGATACAATAGATATTTGTCTTTTTTTATAATTCATTTAGGAGACTCATTTAAAACCCCAAACATTATTCTCATGAAAAGAGTATGAGGTTGCAAATGCCTAATTTGAATTAGTAAATCTTCCATGTTTGACGTATTTCAGTTGAGTTGACGTATAATTGATTCTATATTTTGGCAAATACCTAATTTGTAAAGCGCCTGATCAGTGTTTAGGTTGTCTTAGATATATTTTAATTGAGATAAATCCAAAAAAATCACTATTAAGATAATAAATATGTTACAAGATAAGTGTCTACTTACGTAGGTTATTTGAATAAAATATGAGATTGATTTACAAAAAAATTAATAAACCTGACAGCACTGGGGCAGCGACTGGTATCAAAAAATATAAGTATTGTTGCATTGCATTAGAACCAGCGGAACCAGCGGGTAGTGTATCTACCTATCCACGATATGCAGCAGGTAAAAAAAGCGAGCACACTTGTAATAGAAAAGAGGGGGTGAGGCAGAAGACAGTACCCAGTCAAGATGATCATGATGTAATCCTAAATATTTTGAAACGTACAAGTCATCCATGACCTTTCGATCGCTTGTCTCACGTCAGAAGAACTTTTAAGTATTCAGTTTCCATCTCGATTAAATATTGTAGTGAGCCTATTGTACATTAAAATATATTCTTAGAAGAGACACATAGTATTTTGAACTCCAAAATATGTAAATGAAACAAGGTTAGTATCATTAAAAATTAGTGATATCAAAAACTATTGTATCGTGGACCATTTTTTTGTACTAATAATCATTATCCAAATTGATGATTTCTATGTATCAAGTATCTACCCCAGGGTTATTTACCTTTAGATAACTTTCTCCGGTAGCGGAAGAAGTGATCAATATTCTGTCTTCGCTCTCATTTTGATTAGACTATTGGTTCAGTCGTATAAAGTGGCCATGATATTAAATTTTATTAAAATTCTATGTTCATAAATGTGGGCATTTATGAAGCAATTTTATTACAACAAAGGTCTTATGACATGCTCCATCGAACGATCTCGAATTAATTTAATATTTCTTTCAGTTGTCTCTTTAGGCTGCATTTGCAAATACGAGTTCGCATTCATCGTAAATCAAAATTGAGTAGAGATTTTGGATATTGAGTTTCGAGATAGTGCTATTATATTGTTATGTTATTGTAAAACGCATGGTTATTGAATTGACACCTATCGATATTGCAAATAAAATAATAACGATTTGGCCTAGTTTTAAAGTTTATGAAATCATATGCTCTTTGGCTAATCTTAATTTTGGGATGGGTAAATTTATTGCGATTAGCGAGAGGAAAGAGAGAAAGAAAATCATATGAGAGGCACGGAACCCTGCGTGTTTTATGTCTAATTCACACTGACCGTTCTTTTCTTATTTTCCACGGAATCCTAATACATGTTGATCGGTGCGCCTGCGCAGGGCAGGTCAACCGCCCCATCTACATTCGCATATCATATCTACATTTGATTATCGCTCTGATTGTCCCCCAGGTAGTATTTTAAGAAGCTTCCTATTAATATTAATCGCGGTCCGTGGTGCTGCATATTCAACGCGACCTCGGCCATGGACCGGTCATCCAGCGAGTCATATACCTACTCGTGCTGCGCACCTCCGTCAGCACTGTCTGAACACCACGCGTTCAACTTACGACCTGTCTTGAATCCACTAGGCTACGATGCGACATGTCGTAGTAGTCTGCGACTAAAATATTGATACTATTCAATACCACTGACACGTGCAATTTAGCTTGGTAGACTTGACTTGTAAAATGCCATCTAGGATAATAAATATAAATTTTAAGCCGATTTCAGATATTGCTGATTAATTATACTAAGTTCTGATGATTATTAATATCACTACGTAGATATCAGGTGCACTGCAGAAATAATTAAGAAGAATCGTCATGTCCAAGAGTGCATGTCAGTCCTAAAATCGACGGGGTCGCACAGATCACACCGGGTTCAATGTATTCTACAAAAAATATCAAGACAATGTATTCCAACTACACGTTGTCTACCTCCGCTGCCACAGGATACTCGTTCTAGGAAATTGATTTAAACGTTTTTTTTTCTCATGGAACACTGACTTGTTCAGCATTCTTGTTTGCCTCTTTATCCGTCTTTCGGCGCCTATTAGCTACTTGGGTCTTCAATTAATGATACGCAGTTTCTAAGGATTCTTCTATTTTCTGGATTATGGACTATAAAATTGTTCTGATTACGCCTTTTAGGCTTAGGTACCTCGGTAATTATTTTTGAATATATTTTTTTAGTTTCAATATAATTATAAAAGGTCCAATCTAAGCTATTTAATTAGGTAAGTATATCACATGATATTTATTATGGTCCTTGTAGGGTTCTTATTTGTATATTATTATTTCACAGGCTCACCAATACACCAAGCACTAGCCTGCTCTATGTCTCCCATAATCTCTCATGACATATGTTTATATCAGGCAATGGTCACACTGCCATTATGCCAACTGACAGCTGTTAAGTCAAGCTGTCGGCTACTGCTTATGTATGTGAGACAGTGTTATTATATCTATTAAATAGACATAGAAGTACAAACACTACAGTCCTAACAGTCAATATTACGAGTTTACCTTTGCATAATGACTATAATCATGAGGGCTAAATATTATTTATTTTGTTGTTGATCTTATAGTTATATAGATGTAATAACACCAAAAAGCAGTAGGTATTTTAAATATTTATTTTTATCTTGTGATTGACTACTATTTTGTAATTCTTGATCTTTACAAAGTTTGGTTAGTATCTTGAAACAATATTTGGTACCTAAATCTACAGATTTTTATGCATATTTGTATAAGTGCTCTTAAGATAAGAGTCTTTTGGATTTTCCTAAAATTTTCTAAATCAGTTTTTACTATAAGTGTACTTACCTACTCATATATTTTAATTTTATTTATAAACATCATAAGATTCGGGTTTGTTTTGGTTAGCTCGGCTCGCTTAGGTTTGGTTTGCTTTCGTAAGTTCGCATTGTTTCAGAAGATCTTCGTTTTCAAAACAATATCCTTCTGAAACAATTATTGTAAAAATAATATTTCATCATTAAATGCTATGCAATCTTTATGCGGTCAGGGTCCCAAAAATCGAATAAAGAAACCACCTGATGCTTTCTGCACGAAGTGTACACACGGCTTCCCATCCAGCTTAAATGCTGGATATGTTATCCAATAATTATGCTGGCCTCGCATTCTAAAGGCTTTCCATACAGTGAAAGGCCAGCTTATAATGGAAATACCTACATAATTCTCTTGATTTGTTATGTAGCCGTGCAGGATCTAACTCCACTATTGTTGATTTTATAAGATCAGCGGGTGGATTTTATAAAAACAAAAGCCTATGTACCTATTATAAAAGAACTTTGTACCGACTGATTATGATGACGGTAAGAGATAATGACTTGTTCTAAGATCTGATTTCAGCTTCTTCAGCCGATTAAATCTCAAATGTGACTGTACTACATGCAAAAGAGTTACTTAACGTGGTACCTAAGTGATAACCCTAAGAAGTTTAAGAGTTTAAATGTGTCCCGAGCTATAAATAGACATGACGGGCTTTTTCTGGAATTGCCAACAACATGTAATAGCCTTAATCGCGGCTAAATCAGTAAGGTCGGGCACACGGCAAGTGATACTGTTTATAACACTCGTTGACTGAATTAGTTAATGGTTGCATTGTTTTACTTCGCAGAAAAAATAAGAATACCTACTTAGGTGATTTTAGCGAGGGGCTTTAAATTTTCCTGTCTTTTGTTGTCCATTTCCCGTCTGGTTTTCGAGTATAAGTTCCTTTTACTTGGTCTACCAAGTAAAAGGAACTTATACTCGAAAACTAGCTCTATCCTTAGGATCTATCCTAAGGATAGGGCTAGGATGGGACTAAGGCAAGTTTTAAAATGGCAGCAAAAATATCAGGGGCATGCACGGCTACACATCAAGCTATAAAAAACCAGTTTACGCTGGCGTCTTATTGTATGGGAAGCCTATACAATGCGAGATCAGCTTAAACTGGAATTAGTGTAGGTTGACCTATAGCCGTGTGGACATTACAATTTAAAAATTACCTATAACTAATTAATACGCCCCTTTAAATTTACATTCACAGAAACTAACCCTGTATGTTTCAGCTTAATGAATATTTGCTTACTATCTATTCAAATATGAAAAAATATATCTCTGTATAAACTCTTGTGGGTGGAATTTAGCTTCGTAATGGTTGAGGTTCCTTACAATACATACCACGGATACCTCGCGCATATTGATTGCGTAATTAATTCTTAAAGTAACTGTTCGTTACATTGTAATTGTTTTGGCTACCCATGTAGATTATATATTAAGATGCATAATAATAACGCTTGGAATCCCTTTAATATTAGTCAAGATAGTATAAACCGAAGAGGTATCATTATTTTATTTAATCTTTTCCGTCGTGCTCGTTACTGAAGGGATAGAAAAAATTAAAATGGAAATTTCTGATTAATCATAATTGGTTCGGTATAATTCTCCTCCCACACCCGGAAGGCAATATTTTGTAAGATTCCTTCATCAAATATCAAATTATGCGCCATCAGATGACAAGATCAGCCCAGTTCTTTTGGATAAGTTTTTGGTTAGAAGTTTCAACGAAAGTAATACTGTGTATTTTCTTTAGTTGCGTCGACATATCCAATCCAGTTTAATACTTTTATAGTGTACCCAGAATGTAGAAAAAAACGTTAGTTATGTTGTCTGATTCATAAATGCGCACTTTCACAATTGTTTGATACATCCCGCTTTCTTTGTTGTATAGTATGAGTCATCATTTGTTCAGAATACTCATTTATTGGTGTCAGAGATGTATGTAGGTACCATTCTGAATAAATGTGGATCCGCTTTTCTTCGACGAGGACCCACTTCTTGCCTATTCGTCATTCGCGATTCATATGGTCAAGCCGTGTATCTTCGAGTAGACATGGATGTCACCACAATAGTGTACTTTAGGACAAATATGTTATAAAAATCGTGTGTAAAGTCCCTATGGACTCCACAACAGCTGGACCGATTTTTATTGAATTTGATTTAAATTATATCTAAATAAATAACACCTACAATTATAATTAGGTTAAGTTGAACAATGTATTAACTTATAAATGCTGAAATATTTATTAAATCATTATAGGACCTAGTTTATGAACTAAAGCCGGAAGGAAGGCTTTGATAAGCTTTGTTATTGTTTATTACACTAGAGTAATCATAATATAGTGTGTTCAGTAAAACTCAACTGTATTTTTAAAATGTGTGCTTGTCTGAAATTGTTCGCACTTTTTACGATAATACTCAGTGTAACGACAGGCGCGATTGTAAATGTTTCGCATTTGTTATTTTTGCTCTAATTTTGGATGCTAAAAATCTTTATTACAAAATTTTATTACCTGCTCGGTCGAAGCGGTGCGAAGTACCTAGATGAAAAATGGTTTTCGGAATCATTATTTTTAGGTATGTAGGTAGGTACGTACATATTCGCATTAAACTAAATCAAATCTACTACTAAAAACAAAAACATTAGTCAGGCGGTGTTTTAATTTAGAACCAGCTTTTTGCCATTGACGTCAGCAACTGGTTCCATTCGGTAAATAATGTGAAACTGTGGCCATAAATGTAATTTTGCAACTCTTGCGATATATATTATACGTCGCCATTAAATACTCAAATCACATTAAAAAGATGTTTAATTGAATATGGATTTTTTTTCGAAATTATATATATTAGCATCTACATTATTAATTGGCAAACACTCATAATGAGCTTATTTATCTACGTATTACTCAAGGTAATCAGATTTTTCTTTTTCATAGCCAGTAATGAAATACTCAAACAAACATTCATACTGCGTATTAACAGGGACTCTCGCTTTGTCCATACTTAGGGTAGGCCCTATGTTTCAGTTCAGGCACGGGCCTTTGGGATTGACAACATTCAAGGTTAAGAATTTAATTTTTGAAACCAAAAATTACCTGAAAATACCCATATTACGTAAACTTTACGTATTTGATTTTACTTTCTATTTACTTATCGCTCCCTCTCCTCTGTCTACACATGTCGGTTCTCTGCTAATGAGGGCTAGTCCTTTCGGTAGAAATGAAATTCGTCTCTCTAACTTATTGGCTCGGTGCGATGTCGCCTAGCGTTTAATTCTGATTAAACGCTAGGCGACATCGCACCGGTACCTCATTCGGTAGTTCTTTTAGCCCACAACTCTTCAAAAAATTCCCACTTGAGTTTAGCAGCTTTCTAGTCAAACTATACTCTATACATCTCGTCTCGTAACGTCACGTAACAAATACGTCATATGAATTACCCAGATGCATCTACCTCGTCCCGGTATTATGTTAAATAAAAATATTAAGAATGATAAAATTTACCATAGAAATACCTACGTAAATGAAAAAACCCGACGATAAAACATGATTTAAGGAAATTTCAATAGAATATCAATAGTTCCCTCTCTTTCATCTATAGGACCCACGATTTTAAAGCAATTTTGCACTGCTTGCAGCCTTGGCAGTTCGAATGTTATTAATTAAAGCTCCCAAATTTTTTGTGCTTGCTTAGAACAGGAATGTTTTTAGAAATGGTGTAGTATAACTCAATTAGTAAGGAAATACCAAATAAAAAAAAGTTGAGTTTTGTTTAAAACATCTACCTATTTATAGAAATAAGTAAGATTTATTATCTTTATTTGCAACCAATTTTACGTAAAAGTCTAAAGGTATTTCGAGGGCTTACCCTGGTAATACCTTTGGACTTTTACAATAGGAACACATTTGCACTTGTACGTAAAGTATATAAAAAAATTATGTAATGTACGGAATAAACTAAAATGGAGATAACTATTTTCACATTGTTTTCTTTCTCGTGATTCGTGATGAATGATAATGATCAAACAACATTTCGACAGATAGGAACCTAGTACCTAATCGATAGGAACGGATAAAAGTGATAATTACGATTTTTGGGACTAACTGACAAGCTTAGATTCATAAATCCTAGAAGTTATAATTTCAGATACAAAAATAGGCATCGTTAAAACCAAACAAACAAAATAATCATTTACTATATACAGAGATAAGTATAGCGAGGATCAGTTAATAGACACATTAAAAAACAATTGTTTTGGTCTCGACAGTTTCATTGAACATTATTTTATTGAAGTCAAGGCAATAATTTCACAAAAGTTAGGTAATATTGCAATATGACATTTATATATACCTGATTTGATTGACACAACATCCACGCACGTACCCTGACATTGACGTCATCAACTGAAAGTAGAGATAATAAAAGATATCGCTTTGTGTCTTGACTTATCGCGATACCATCAGCGATTTCGAACGGGTCATGCGCTGGCGCAACGTGGGATTATGAAACTCAGCACTTTGTGTTTGACGTCAATGGTGACCGCTACCCTGCGCTTTCTCCACGAAACCGAGTGAGCAATGCACATGAACAGTACAATGCGTGGGAAAAGTGAGTATTGTGTACCTGGTGTTGTAGCAGTTGGGTTCGTCTGTTATATTTACTTAAATTTCAAACGCAACAATGACAGGCAACGCATGTTAGTTTACGTTTAAGCAGCTGCCCAATACTTTTATTAAGGTTTTATTAAGGAAACTTTTATTAAGGATTACCAGCTGGAGAAAATCAATGTCAATCAACTACTTTCAAATTCATTCCTAAGAATATTGATTATTTTATTACTTGAATACTATGATTTTATGACAAATTATTACAAAATAATCTTAAAACTGCCTCATTTAGCATCAGTAAGTCGAACGAACTTACCCGTAAGTGAAGTTCTATCCTGATTATATGAAGTAATAAGTCCGAGGTAGAGCGTCCCGCCCTCCCAAAAACTACATATGTAATTTTATGATTCCCATTACAATTAAATATGCTTAAAAATGATTCTTGTGATGAGTGTTGCCAGTTGCAGAAATTTTTATTTTTATGACTAGCTCTAAACATTTTCGAGACGAAATGTAAGATGAGGCGGCTACTACATAGTAAATACCTCGGACTTATTACTTCATATAATCAGGATAGAACTTTACTGACAAAAGAGATCATTTGATCCTATCATTATATTCTATGTATGCTGAGTGGAATCATTGTGCATCTATAATGATTGAAATAAAGCAGTCGGGATGTGCGATTAATAAAATATAAGCTCCGTTTCCATTATATACCGTATTCATGTAAAGTTTACGGAATTGTTGTAACTGTAATGACTGTTGTACACTCATGCAAGCACATAATTATGCGGCGGTAATCCTTCCTCCTTGGCACTGTTTAACGTCAATATATCCCTTGCATTGGTTACGTAATTAAAAGCCTACGTAAGGAGCTCCACTAGTAGGCTAGTCACGTCGCCTTCCTTGCTACTCTATTTACAATAAGTCGACGAATCTCTCTTATGGCGCACTGCGCGTACGATCCTAATGACGTGCAAAGGGGCCCTTACTGCATTAATGATTAGCTTCCATTATCCTATTGTTAACATGTTGTGTCTTGTGGTGATAACCTCGGGAATGGGAACGGGAATTGGGAAAGTCTATTAAATCTTTTCCAATTCCCGTGGAAATTTTATGATTTTTTTTTATGGACAAAAGACTGCTTGCGATGATAAAGTTTAGACCTACCGTAGGTTTGAGTTTTGCCTAAATAAACTAGCTACTTACACCTACAGAGTTATTCGGTAGAAAAAAGAAGAAACCTATAAAATGAACAAAATTTCCTCAATTGTTCGTAATCTCAAAAACGTTTTTTTCATCATAAAAAAGAGCCGTCGAATAAACACACGTTTTCTGCTTGGTAACTAGTATTGGATTAGATCCATCAAAATCGGTTCATCCGTTCGGAAACTACGAGTTCAGAGAAAGACTCACAGATACATACTAAAAACTTATATCCTTGTTATTTGTTGGGCAGTAAAAATAGGTTTTGTAATGTTTCTTTCCTCAAAACTTAATACGCGTAAATATTGGCATATGTTGTGATCTTTTATAATTCACGTTGTACTTATGCAGTGCGTTAGTCACATCTCCTACTTCTTGCCTCTTTTAATAATTTGTAAATATCTTCCTTAGTCATGCTTATTATAACTACCTTTGACCAATCTTACCATGGTCGGTATAGACCGACCATTTTAAATATGTTAGCTGTAACTTAATAAAATATTAGGATAATTAAACATAAATATGTTTGTTCATTTAAAAAGCCTTATAAGTTAATATAAAAGCTTATTAAAATTATTGAAATAGCAGCTCCATAAAAGGAATTAAATGAAACTGAATTTCAATAAATATTTTACGCAACACTGGGGTGGCTAATTAGAGTCAATTCAAAATTATGATTTATGTTCAAATTGGATCGATACCTTTCTCTTTAAAAGGCCCTGAGCTTTATAAATTAATGGTTGTTTACAAAACTAGAATACAGGCAACACTGTGGAGTCTTTTTTGAAATCCCCAAAATCCCGTCTCAGTGCTTACTTACGTTATAAGTCTCTACATATTTTATGGAACTCCCCTGTATAATTTCATAATATACCGTCACGCCTGTATTCACCGAAGGGTTAGCAAGAGGAGTACTAATGTACACCCACGCCTCGCCGGTATGTTTAGGTCCCATGTAATAAGGGTCGAGCCTATTGCCATTCACCGGGCACAAATCTAAACTCCGAGCTGCTACAGACAATTTCATAGGAAAACTCAACAACACTGCTCGACCTGGGAATCGAACTTAGGACCTCTAGCGTAACAGGCGCGCTTGGGACCAATAGGCGAGACGAGGCTGTAAAATTTCATGCCTCTAGAAATTAAAATCTACATTGGTTTAATCTGAGAGTTGTGTGTCAATCAGTAGTCATAATTAAAAATTTTATAAGACTGGTTTTAGATAGATTTTGTGGCCTCTACCACAAAAGCTTTATTGAGTTTTTTTTAAATACTACTCTATACCATTTAGAATCGATCTCTTTGGTGCTATAAAATGTGGTTTGAAAACATTCTAAACAATTACAGTAATTAATAATTGTTTGATTGTGAATTTGTGACTATTGACGTGATAAGAAGACGAATGATATTTTCAAAGGAAGACCAATGATATTTTCAAAGGAAGACGAATTACAAAGACTTCGCTACTTTTTATCAAAATGCGTCTCATTCCTCACCTTGTATGCAAATCAAGGTGAGGAATGAGACGAATAAAATTCTTGTCCAATATATTTTTTCCCATTGGATTGCGACTACCAAACAAAGCATTTTGTTTGCTCTGCGCACTAACATTGTCGATTGTATTGTTCCATAAACTCATTGAACATCAGCCTCGGCTATGCTCTCATAACAATTCTGTTTATTTACAAACGCTGAAAACCGTGGGAAAGGGATTTATATACTACAAATTAATCGTCACTTACCTTTTTTAAATTATCTTTAGTTGTCATCGTTATGTTAAAGACGTATATAAGATTTCCAAGTCATTTCAAAAGAGCACAACGATGATGTGTCTCTAGGCAAAGCTAAATATGTGTGTGTAACTGTGTATATACTTACTTACTAAGTCTTAATTCTCACTACGTCTCTCAATTCGTGTCCAGTCGTATATACCGTCGTTCATTTGACTACAATAATAACATGGTTATCAAGTCAGTTATAGACGCTATCGAGCCGGGTATGCCCCTTTGGCACAACTACAAATGATTTGAAAATCTATCTACGTTCTTCAGACTTATCAAATCTATGAATTAATCATAGACCATATCATTTGTATTTATGTTGAATAGTCTCGAAGTATGCTCCACATTAAGAGGTAAATGTCCGTTTGTGGGTTGTCAGCATAAACGACGCCTGCGCAGGCAACCAACCGCCACGTCCCCCTCCTTGTCGGAGGCCGTTGACGTCAATCGGATACCTCGCATACATAATAAAATTTTATCGATACGCATATGTAATTATTCATTTTGAGTCGCTAAATGTAATGTAGTAGGTATGTTAGTAACACCCCTGTCAGCTTCAGTTCTAGTCATCTGAATAAAATCATCTGACAGTATCAGGTGTGTTTTAAGATGAAGTACATGTATCCAGTCTGTTTTCTATAGTTTTTCACCGAGAAGCTCGTTCTTGTTACAAAGGTTATTAAAAAGTGTCTGTTAGAATTAAACGCTGTAAGGACAGCTACCAAATACTAGTTCAACCTACAAAAACATATACCTAATTATGTAGACATTTATGTAAATTCGTACCTATGTAAATCAATCGATCCGTCACTGGAATTAAATAAAGGAATTGATTTTTACACCCTGTTATTATTAGAATATAATCATCCCCTAAGGCCCTAAATCTGATCGCGATTCGCGAAAATGAGAAAGCAGATTAAGTATATTGAAGTGAATACGAAACACTTCCATCAAATTACTAAAGGTTAAACTGGTTACACATAGTTCCAAAAATATAAAACCTGATTCCGATGATACGACCACTATCTACTGTGTTAAAATTTTGAAAGTATTAAGATTTTGTTTTCTTTATTAGTTTATGTTGCCAGTAGTTATTCTGATATAGCGATGAAATAAATGACTTTGACTGACAGACAACGTACAGCTTCAACAGGTGGGTCTTCAAACTGCTGGTGAGCACAAGACGGGATTTTGGGAAATTCTCAGAATAGGCTAGTTGACTAATATTTTTTCCATTTTTTAGTCCCACAAAATAAATTTGATTAAAAAATAAGGCAGTTATAATCATTTTAATTTTATGCTACACGGGCACTGTAGCAAGTTGTGACACATTTGTAAAATGTAAATAATATACCTTTTCATGAATAATGTTTCTATTAACTCAATATTAAATTTTTCACGTAATAACAAACATCGATTATATTATCACTCAACCAACTGTTGGACGAGGGGATCACCTTTCAGGTGTTATAAGTAATTATTGTTAGAAACTGTAATCAATTCAGTAGCTATTCAAAACAAACTACTTTCAGGTCTTGCGCTGTTACATGGTTATTATAAATTGATCTGGTTTTTTTTCTAAACTCGTAAGTCGCAGGCATAGACGAAGAAGTCCCCAACTTCTTGAGAATTGTGTCTGATCACAGAAATATTACCTATTATCATACAATATTAGAACATGATGGTTTTTTTCGGAACGTAAACAAATCATACTAGCTATTTTATACTTACACCACATCATTATCTAGTTCACCATATAAGTATATATTTTTTATAACATATTCTATGCATTTTAAAAATTACAAAGACCTTAATTTGAGTTTTGTTACAAATATAAACAATTCTATCTACATTTTATTATTTATGCTGGCTTTAGTGTTAGACATTTGTAAGGACGTCTTCGTGCGTCAGCAGACATTGTTGGCTCAAAAGAATTTCAATTAATTTACTTTATGTTAACTAGCTATTCAGCACTTAAAATATGTCAAAGTTAAACCAAGTTTTGTTTTTGAATTTTCATAATCACACTATGAGTCACATTAAGAGGATAGTATCCGCTTCGCGCCCCATACAAACGCAGTTTGGCCCTTGCTTGAATTTTAAACAATGAAAGTCATTGAAATTTTGCAGTAACAATCTTATCATTAATATACGTGTTTCTGTAATATAAAATTTCATTTCAATATACGGTTAAAAAGTTACACGAGCTCAAAGATTGGCAATTTTCGTTGAAAAACGGCCCAACTTTATGCTAGTATTTCTCGACAATGTATCAATACAGAAACATTCTGATTCGAAGGAAACCCAGATAATATAGTGAATATTTTTTTACAAGATTTTTTTTTTACATATTAGCAATATTATAGGAGTAATCTCCAAAATTCGGAACATACGAAATACGCGTGAAAATGTTGTTGTTTCTCCTCTCGGGCACGCGTTCGCATCGCGAGGGATAGAGACAGCGACAACTGTGCAACATTGTTGCGTTCGCGAGGGACACTCCTCTTAAGATGCCAAGAACTAAAATTACATGACGGTATATAGGTATTATTTACTTATTTTTGGTATTTACAGCTGCACCGTTTGAGTTATTTATGTAGATAATGTTTCACGTGCGTCATGAAATTTAATACATATTTAATTAGTTAATTATTATTAAAAATACGTATGTATTAAGTTTGTTTGATTTCGTAACTAATGGGAACAAAATGTTACTTTCAATGAAGCGTGTCAGGGCCGCGAGACGGCGCGGGCGCACTACGCCCCGCGCGCGCTGATAAAGGGTCGCAGCCTGTCTAGGAACGCGTCTGACACCGTAATCAACCGTAATGTTCCCGTAAATCACCAACTTACCAAACTATCTTGAACTTTCATGTAACACATTGGAATGCTTTTGTTTTATTTACTCTTGGACTTCGTTTTACTTCTAAAGGAAAGAAAATTCTTTATTGATGTAAAATGGACAACACATTCGAAAAACGGTTTAATTACCAGCCATTAACATTTCAAGATAATTAATTCTATTACCGCTATTAATATTATATATCTCATTCAAGCAAAGCCTTTGTGACACAAAATATATATATTAATTACAAATAAGTAACACTTTAGCCGGAATCCATATGATCCCGTTTAAAAACATGCACTGGGAGAAAACCGAGGCATATCAACTTCGGATACAAAATGATAATGATCGCCTGTCTGTCTGATATCCTCAATCAAAGCTCGGTTTTATTACCCACTTTGTTTAAAAATAGACAAATAGCGTTGAACTGATATCTATTATGAATGCTATTATTTTGCACAAGTAGCTCGTTCACTGGTAATGACGGTGTCACGTGCCCGGGTGGTGACGGTTGCAGACGTCACTCTCTAAGGTAATTATCTCGGTAACTGTAACTTACTATACCGACACGTTTGTTAAGTCTACATGTAGAACATTGGATGTACCATTAAGATCTGCGACATGATGCAGTGATGGGAGACAGTTGAGAACTTGGAACCTGCCCTTTCCTAAAACAATAAGAGCGAGACAATTATAATGTTTGTTTTTCGTGGATCGTCCACTGTTGAGGACCTTGGGAATTATTTTAATTATTACCAATACGACACTCGTACGTAAAACATTGGTTGGAATCCTGAATAGGGTGGTTTGATTATATTAATATTTCAAGAATTGATTTTGATACCGATGCAGGCACTCAGTCTGCTGTGTTATTTTACCAGCTCTTTTCCATAGATCCAGCATGGAACTATTTAAATGAAAATGCAAGAAAATTTCCTCTACACAAATTGGGAATTTAAAATCATGCAGAAAGTTTACCAATCCTTGTTCTGTTTAAACTTGAACTGAATTTGAGAAATCAGCTTATATAGGTAGCAACTATTCTCAGCTCGCAATCCCGACGCAATTTGGAAGAGGTTAGGTTGATGAAGATTGGATAGTAACACATACGAGTATAAATGAGCACGTATAATCACGACAATGACATCTGCCAGCGTGCCCGACCACGTGAATACCTCTTAATAGTACCTATGTCGCCTGTGCAGTGATAACATGTATTTTTTTCAGATTGCATATTATTAACATTATAGCCCGCATCTCAAATTTGTAGGACTCTAATTGGGAGCAATAATTAATATTGAAATGAAGGGATCTTATGACTGAAGAATAATATCAGTAGGTGTAGTGAAGCACGGAGCTTCATTTTTGGCGCTTGGACTCTAATGACTGGCTTGTGAAAAATAATGTACCTAGATAAATATAAAAGAGAAACGGCGCTTAATGGAAACGGCAAAGAATAAAAGTAATAAAACCACAACCCAAGATTAGTGCCTAGTCATAATCCTAATTTAATAATAATAATAAATCTTTTATTTAAATTCTTTTTACAAAAAAGGTGTACATTTGTCCAATATCTATATATAATTTAACATACCTTACTATGATATATGATGAGCGTCCTAATAAAAACTAAAGTATATATTTATAATTATTGCAGGTTGGAATATTCAAAACTAAAAATACATTGCGACCTGCCTGATCTAGGTTAGTACAAACCTGTGTATACCAGGCCATCAATATATATATACTTTACATCAAATTTTCACTTCAATTTTCACATAAGTAATATATTAAATTTAATAATAATGTAATCGTTTCTTCCTAGTCGTCACCTTATAACGGATGGAATTGCATTTCGCGGCTTACTTCATTAGATCTTATGCTAATCTGCTTTTTGAATAATTAATATTGGAATAATAAAAGAGATTTTAGCATTTCATAGGTTATGGCATTAGGTCATAAGAAAGCCCGGAAATTCGCGGTTTTGGGAATTTTCAACCGCAAATACTTTTAAACATATACATGCTGAATGTATGGTTTAAAACATATACATGGTTGAATTTTTAAAATTATGTCTCATAGTTTATAGAATGTGGCAGCTTTTCGAAATAATGAAGGAAAAATCGAACTTTCTAAGACGATGTTAAATTCTCATTCTGAATGGAAGCCCATGGGTTAATATTTTTTTATGATATTATACGGATTATTTACAGTGTGTATACACGGTCTTTACGTCGTACTAGTTAAACCGATAGCACGGAGTGGAAAGAGCCCGAACAAGGAGATAACCCGCGTCTGCCGCGATGCACGCGCACGCCGCGCCGCCGGCGCCTGGCTATTATACGTTTTTACAATAAGATACGGAAAATATTACATAAACAAGCCAAGATAAGTAAATAAAAACAAAATATAACGATAACGTTCGGTCATTTCCAAGTTACACGTTTGCATCCACGATTAGGCTTTTCCAATGATTATAAGTTTTCACATGGTTTTTCCTTTTTTGTATTAAGCTTTCCCGTTAAAATAATTGAAATTACAGAAACGATGTTAGATATAGATTTTAAAGATCATTATAATAGATATTCATTAATTTAAAGAAAAATATCTTATGCAATTCTCCTAATCAGATCGAATCATCCGTAGTCACCGAATATAGATTGATGGATCCGATTATGTTAAATTTGGTATCTTAATTTGCAAGGTTAAATAAAAATAAAAATAAAAAGCAAATAAAAAGTTAAGATGGAACTTAGCGAACAAAGAAGTAAGGCCGGCTAAAACGTCGATCCTGGTTCTCCTACGAATACCTTTGACATTTTTACTGGTAGTAAGAAACCCGAAAAGCTTGACAACCAGTTTATAATCAGGATATCGGTAGCACCCCAGCGCCCTCGGCTGCCCTCATAGCGTAAAATGCTAGTAGGTACCCAAGTATTACAATGGATTGTAAAAGCATGTACAGTCGCTAGCAGGTCAAGGTATACAAAACTGTTAAATTTCTCCAAATGATTTTAAACCTTTAATTGTTGAGGATAAAGTTCAAAATCAACTGAGAAAATTTGACATTTTGTGGTAACTTGATGTGCTGGCCACCGTACCTAAGGGTCTGCGGCTAAAATTATATTCCCCCTTATTTAGTTGGGAATAGAGTTCATGATTTCTCGAGCTTTTCAATTTCTCGGGTCTCGAGAATTCTCGAGGCTAATTTCTCGGGACTTCTCGGGTTGTCGAGAAATTTACATTTACGTACGTTTTCTCATATTATTTGGTTCCAATAACGTCAACAAATTCAGTGGTTTTCCTCTCAAATAAAAGTACCAAATTAATTATAAAACTTTTATTGATTAAATTCAAAAACATTAATCTTATGAATAAGCTAAGTAATTTTTTTTTTAAATACAGAAATAATTATTATTCAGACTCATTATTATAATGACAGCACCATTTTTGCCTGGTTATTTAGAACTTATAAACAAAAGTAGCTTCTATTAAACTAAACAAATTATAATTAATATTTCCATACTTTTGATGCTTCCATCTTTTTGGTATAGTGACGTTTCGGTAAAATCTATAGCAAACGCAATTCAAATTAATAATAAGCCCTTGGAGTAATATGTGATAGACACACAACACAACTGGCAATATTCGTCTCACAAATTAAAAATGACACATTAATTAATTTCAAATTACTTACATAAGAAAAACATATCAGAATAATTAAAAACTAAGACTAACTAATTAATTAATTGTATCGTTAGTTATTTTATGTATTAAGAGGGGACTCTAGTCCTGAGGAATTTGAAAGCGCGAAATTGAAGCGCGACGGCAATAGTTTCTTCAAATACCTATTGTATTTGAAGAAACTATTGCCGTCGCGCTGCACCTCCCGTCTCTCCCCGTAAAGTACGAAAAGGACAATTGCAGCTTAGGATGATTTTACCTACAAAAACCTTGACCAAAGACGTTTCGTATGCTGCTGTTTTCTTCTTCAAACTGGATTGATCTAAACAATTTATATATCAAAATTTAGAGGGTAAGCATGTCTATGCTTCTATTATTATATTTTTTGTTAAAAACTTTTCAAATTTGTCTAATAGTCGCCTGAACATGACGGTAAAAGCGGGCTTTTTTCGAATTTTGAATAGTCTATATTTTCTTGTGAAAGATTTTTGGAAAAAAATAAATAATAGGGGCCCATGTGAATTAGATCTAGATTTTTTGGAAAAATATCATTGCTCTAGAGCCATTATCTACGAAGAAAGCAGCAGAATGCGTTTGTATGGAGAAAGGTTCACTAGAGTACCCTCTTAAAGTTTGACTTAAAAATAATAGAAAAGAACAGATAGGTAGGTACTCGTACCTAGTAAAATGTAAGATAGATTACATATATTATTGATAAAAATAATATGAATAATAGAGCCATGATGTGTCAATATAAGTGAAAAGACTTACCTGTTTGATTTCAATTTTCAATTTATCACGTAATCTGTGAAACACTCACTACGTAAATAATTATACTTGGCTAGAGTCGAAACACAAATGAACGTGTAAAAACGACGCCTCAGAGCGCTTGCAGTGAGATCAAAGGGTGCCGCTGCGCTTTGGCCCGCGCCGCCACGAACCACAACAAATTTAATTTCTATATAGGTACATGATTTCTCGAGTTCTCGACTTTTCTCGAGCTTGATTTCCCGGGAACAAAGCCCAACGATTTCCCGGGAATTCTCGGCTCGAGAATTCCCGGGAATGAACCCGGGAAGGGTTAGTTGGGAATAAGTTAGAATAATGATAATGATGAGGTTATATTTTTTTTTATCATCAATAATTTGTTTAACAATTATCTACTTACGAATATTAATTTTATTTACCTTAATATACAAAAGGTTATCATATTTTTAAAATAGAGTAATCGCAATTAATTACATTATTATGTAGCACTGCTATAAATCCTCAATACAAAAAAACTATCTAAGAAAATAATTTATATAACGATATTGATGTAGTTGCTATGTGATACTCGTATGTTATTGTCTATACCTATTTAGGTAAAAAATATTGGTGCTAAAGTAGAAGTTATTTTTAGTTTAAGTAGGTATATTTATAAAGCTCTAATATGTGGTTTTTGTCATTTTGTCACGACTACGGACTATAATTAAATAAAGAATTTGTATCAGATTTGACGTCATTGGGCTAAGAATAGATGATAAGTACCGTGATAATTGAATGGATATTTTTAGTAATAATGCGAGTATATTGCCACTTGTGGAAATTTTAGGACACAAGAGAAAAGTGCCGTAACTATGACTTTTTTATTTTTCTTTGTACTTCGATAAAGTTCTGGGATGGTATTTTAAGAGGACACAGTGCCATCTCCATTTTCTGATGTTGGCCACCGGGATGGGTTTTAATGGGTAAGGATCCCACACTTTTTTTTATACATTCTTGAATGTGAGTTTGTGAAGCTTTTTTAATACATATACTTCTTTTTTATAAATTCTTAGCCGTAATGTAAACGCTCTGATCTGACCTTAACCTTCTCCTGACTTTTAAGTATACCTAAGTATTTTCATTGTTTAATAAATTATTTACTTACATCACTTTGTTGCGTCATACTTAATACTTAAAGCAGTCAATCACTTTATATCTCGCGAAAGTTATATCTCAGACTATTAGAACAGGCACCTACAAAGTCAATGTATGTTTGAAGGATACGATCGATCAATCCGAATCGAATACAGAACGTTTTAGAATTGGTATTCTAACAAATGAAGCAAGAGCTAGTTTTCATCATAATTATTGATCCACCAACTATTCGAATGTATTAAATAACTATTGAGAAGCTAATTTTGTATAGGTACATACAGAGTAATATATCCAATGAGTGTGCACGTAATTTTCATACCGACCTTCATCGACATCTATACTACTATTATAAGAAGGAATGTTTATAGATTACAAACAAACATAATATAGGTATATTTAGAATAATATTATAAATAATTTTCGATAAACTCGGAAACTACTGAATCTATTTTAATCATTATTTCACCACTAGGTAGCTACACTATTCCAGATTAACATACTTAGTCTATTCGTGTATCTCGCGGGATAACTGGGATCATATGCAGGCGATGCCGCGGGGAACTCTAGTACTTAGTTAATATATGAATGTGAAAAACACATATATACCTACGCACAAAATCTAGGAATGCGTAAAATTGTGATGTTGTTTGTTACTTGAAATTTTGACCTGCAAAAATCTGTGGTTTCTTGGTAAATACTTTTAATCGTAATAGAGGAAGCCGGTACTGGACAGTATTGGACACGGTTCACGATACTGCGACCTGCTTGTTCGAGTGACCGAGGGCAGCACTGTGTCCCTGATATCACTCTAAACCGGTTAAAACTGCATCCGCAGAGATAATTAAATCAGTTGCATGCGTAATTAGCCATTATTTTGACTCTATCGTGTTTATAGTTTATAAATGGTTTTCATAAGAATCAAGTAGATCGAGTATAGTATATTGATTATACTTATATATAACTACATATTTCCGGTGATCTTGTAAGTAAGTGTCATAGCATAGAAAACTATGTACCTTATATCGTATTTAAGTATTATATGATGCATTCAAAATATAGTATATTTTTTACGAGGTCCATAAACAGACGACTGCTACACATCTAGTCATACACCGTTGAGCGAGATGTCAACTAATTCTGAAAATGCATGATGCACTTCCAGTATACGTTGACAGCTCGCTAAGAAGAATAACATTAGATACACTCCGTCTGGCTTATCCCATATCTCTCGCGATCCTTATAGAGACCTATAGACACACTAAAATCTGCGGCCTCTATGAGACTCTATGGCCTCAGTATGCGATACGTGTGTGTTAGATACTAGGATTTTAGGCAAAGTCCTCGCTCTCGAATCCTGCCTTCCTGGCCCTGCAGCGACAGGCTGTGATGAACTGGTGAATGTGGTCGCTGAGGCCCAAACGCTAGCCAAGGGTAATTCCGTATTAATCCTGCAAAACATTGCATTGACCTGTAGCATATCTGAAAAATATACCTTGCTATTATGTAAACATCGGATCTCGAGCGATCGTGACATTACTTACATGTATCGGGGTCAAGGCTTAGCTAGGGTAGCCCACCTGAGCCAGCGACAAGATGAATGTTCGCAGATCAATCGCTGCCTAATACTGTTAGAGTTCATGTAACTACAGGAATTTATTAACATATTGCGTACGTCAAATATTTCATTACTTATTGCCGAACTAAAAACTGCAACTGTTTGCCTACTCTTACGAGTACAACTATGGAGTTTGAGCAAGGCTAAGTTACATTATTGGACCAAGACAGATCTCCTAGCTTAAAAAGCGTTAAATAAATAATTTGTTGTTAAGTCATTTATGTTTCTTATGAAATTTCTAATTATGAATTATTGTAAGAGATTTGTCCATTGTGAATGCTATTTAATTTTGTTAAATATTGCGTTATGTTTTATTTAACAATGATAAGATTTTCTTACCAAATTACCATAAACGAATGAATACTACTTTAACACTTTTCAGGGACACACAGAGTATTGTTGCAATTATTATTCTCTACTAGTAATTTCACGCAACTCTAAAACGGGTCACACGTGCTTCAATGGAATTGAACAACCTTATAATCGCTGGACTAGACGAGTAAGCACAATGTGCTCACTTTGTACCTCCCAAAGCCATGTGTGCGGCATGTAAAGAGGTCTCAGCTCGCCTCGACGTGGCCTCGTCATTTTGTTTTTTAGGACAGTAACATTTTGTCGAGAGTATTAAGTATCAGCTTAAGGACTCGCTCACACTAATCTCTTTAACCCGATTAATGTTGAATTACTTATGTAATTTAATCGTTTAACCTTTCTAGTTAACCTTTATGTTTCTTACTAGAATGAATGAGGTCCTCACTTATATCCGACACAGTTTGGTAGATTGTATCATTTACAGAAGACTAGTGTAAATGCATACGAAACTGAGAGTTTTTGTCTCAGGGTGATAATCAATTTAAAAGATACAAGAAGAATATTAAGATAGTTATGTTCAATTTTACATAAGCAGATCCTAGGACACACCTACGAGGTTTTTGACAGAAGATAACAAAGTAGCTTCGTGAACTTATATACGTAATATAGAAATAGTAACATTTCTGATATGACATAAAGACCACTTTAGATTTAATTTCGATTGAAACTTTTTTTAATGTTTATTATCTGCGATATTGACTCATTAGTTTTTTATTATAGTCGGTTCACGTGCGTGCGCGCTTATCTGAAGGTGGATCACAGCAAGCTATTGACGTCAGCGCCTACAGGGTCGGGCCATACAACCGAATTAAGTTCAAATAAATCTTTTATGTTGCAAAAGACTAAAACAATTTAAGATTCATTGGGTGGTCAGTTTATTACTAGACAGAAATAGATGAGAAGAAGTAATAAACATACTTTTAAAATGTAAAAATTTGTCTTCATTTACAATAATTTAAAGTGCGAGATATCACGAAGTTTAATTGTTACCCAAAATTGTTTGAATTGCTATTTGAAAAATCCCGTAAGGTAACCTACCCATGCAAGTTGATTTTGATATTCGGTTTTGTTATGCATCTAAGTACTTGCATTTCGCCGTTATCCTTTTTAATCCCATGTAACCCGGATCTTACGGTCCCATAAAAGTAAGAGTAGTGTGAGTTGTAGTGACAGATAACTCTGACGTCATTTTGTAGTTGTAAAATATACCTATCGATATAATTAGAGATAACCTTTTTAACAGTAATGTATGTTGTTGTTACACTTAGTAAGCAATAGAAGCGAACTGTGGCTTCCATGATCTTCAAGATAATCTAGCAAATACAATGCCATTAAATGTCGAAGTCGTGACTGTACACATACTCAAACCCCGATTAATAGACACAGTTTCAATCACCTTGTATATTTTTGTATACTTTATATCCTATTGTTTGGATAAAACCGTCATGTTATTTATTTTACGTCACGACTCGCTAATGACTTAAAACGACAATAGAAAATGTAATATCATCATTTATTTGCACTAATATGTAAAACAGATTTTCTAGATAAAAAACTTTATATTAGAAGCCCCTTTTTCCAAATCCATTACTTAATTGACAATTGACTTGACTGACTTGACTGAGTACTAGAAACTACGGCCTCCATAACACCACTCACTCAAAGCTTAGCTAAGAAGTTTTGATTACTAATTGAGATCACGAACTGAGGTTCGAAAAATATCATTCTCTGCCCCTTTTATCTGTTCCGTTGGTCTGTATGCGAAATTTTTGGAATTGCGTAGAGCTCGTCCTAATATTTTTTATTATTATAATAACAATCAAAATACCACTCACTCGTCAATTAATTATTAATGTAATCTCAGAAACTATAAGGGCTAGAACGTTTAATTTTGTTGAACGTTAAAGTTATCCGCTAAGAAAGGATTATGGGAAACTCTTACGGGATTGGCAAAAACTAGATCAAGCAATGAAGTAATGAGTCATAATCAGCTAAAATAGCTAGTTGGTTAGCAACTTAAAGTTGGAAAACACTTGACCGATTAACAAAATTAAATAATGTGTTTAAGTTAGAAAAAAGCTTAAGATAACCTACGAGTTTCGAGCAATTTTATCAACATTTACAATGTCACTGCATGTTTTCAACATTTACCATAGTGTTATCTGAAATAAAACTCGGGGTGAATACTGAGCTCGAAATCGGTGATCGCAGAGCATTTCGAGCTTTAACTATGATGAGTTAGTACGAGTAATTCTTAGGTGTTACTGGAAGATTTTAAGATGTACCATAGCCTGAACTTTAACAGTGAAATTTATAAAATAATGTTGTTTATAATAATTCACATGATAGTTATTCATTTAAAGTACCGAAGTACATTTTTAGTTAAACACACAATAAATTACCAGTAGACACGCAACATGGATGTTACCGCAGTAACTGTTATCTCCAAGCTTTGCAAGTGGGTTTGTAATCAGGAGCGTGAAACAGGATGCAGTGATCCTCGGCCGACAAGAAGATAAAGGTTGGCCTGTCACTTTTAGGATAGGTAGGTACCAAATTTATGTCGTCAGAATAGGAACACCAGCATCTCATCAGTAGATGAGATATAGAGAGATATACTATAGTAATAGTATATGGCTCCAATATACTACTAAATGTTGCATTCGGATGCTGGCTCTGGAATCCGAGATTCCCAAGATTCCTTATTATGTCTTTAAATTGCTTTTGAAGGGAATTAATGTTATAGAGTTAGCTGGTATGATTTAGGTAAGTAAATACTTTCTTAAGGTTTTAATAAATTTCTCCATAAAAACCTCTCCCAAGCCACGCCATACTGTTTCTCTACCTAGTAACTAATGCTTGTTACCCTATTTCGTCAAAAAGTTCATAAGAACTTTAGACTTTATTGTTTGTGACCGGAGGATGTAACAGTTTACTCATACCTTTTTATTAATTTTACAAATGGTATGTGGTCAAGTTATTTAACCTTCGTAACATTTTAGCACGGACATACGATAAAATAAAAAAAACTGGTCAAGTTTGCTGTTTCTACCAAAGATGACGGCCAGTTAATACTATCCTTAATACTTTTTTTGAAGTTGTGATGTTTTCACTGTGTGAATAGTTCCCTTTTGGAATCGTGCAACTAGAAAATATATATACATTTACAAACTTTTTTAAATTTAATATTTTGAAATGATATTGTAATAACAGCACAAAGCTTTATAATATCGTTTCTAGGTACAAGATACATATAACGTACCCAACAGTTTACGTTAAAAAAAATTCATGGCACTACCAAAGATTACAAAATATTTTGTTACTACTGTGCTGTTTTTATTGATCTTACAGGTATATTAGGTACTAGTCATTTAAGATACTAGTCAAGGATCCCCGAAAATCTGTGACGTATGCAAATATCGCAAACGTTCCCTTGTATGAACGTGTCCATATTTGTATTTAATTTACCAATTACATATATACATTTTTGATAGTAAGTATGTTGTTTTGTTACAGAATCTACAAACAGGTATTCAGTTCACTATTTAATGCTAATTTGTTAATTCAATAAATCGTATCATTTAATTTAATCAACGTAACGTCTCATGAGTCTCACTGCTTTTTAGTAAGTTAAAATAATAATAACCAAGAAATAAAATTTTCGTCTTGAATTCCACTAAAAAGATATGTAGTTACATTGAAGTCAAGTCATTTTCTTATACCAAAAACGTCATGGCGAAGACAATGGGATGGCCTGGGTGGTCACCCATAAATAATATCATTAAGCGCCAATATCTGTATGACGTTATCAGCATATAAATATTTTATGAGTTATTACAATGTCGGATTTGGACTGTTTATCAGAGCAATTAAAATATAAATCAACTATGTCATTTGATTGCCGCTTAATACAGGTACGTTAAGATTTTTTCAGAACGAGGTCTTCTCGTGAGACGTCGACTATAAATTCTGATAATAGAACCCACTCGTAAATATTAAATTCCTAGCCTCGTGGCTAGGAATTTAATATTGCTAGGACTAAAGAGTGGTTCAGTCCTAGCATTGTGCGAATTCACTGATAAAGTTGGCATTTAACATTTCTCATAGGGACCAAGTAGCCAATTTTTCAAATCGATTAAAGCCAGTTAACATACCACAAGACATTATTGTATTTTGTAAGGAAACAGAATAAGAGTGTTTTTGTGTAAGTAAACATTGAACTCTTAAAACTATTTTACTCTACCTAATTACTTTTACTTTCAAAGCCTTTTATGTTTATCTAATGATGACTTTCTCTTAATGACCATTAAGCTTTGACGTCAGTTACCATGACCTGATCCAACTATCTGGTGTGTTAACGTATAATAAATGAAAGTAAATAAAAACCAAATAAGGAGCGATAACAATGTCCATTACATTTTAAATTTAGTTAAATAGGAACCTACCTCCTTAAGTCATTTTAATTAACAAGCATTAAAGAATGCAGCCACATAATGAGCCATGTTTAACTGTTGTGCTATTCAATTATCTATTTGTATACTTATGATTAATGTGAAATAGGTACCTATAAATAAATAAAGTTGGTACAGAAATATAATTCACCAATTTGTAATAATAAGATAAGTTGCAAAGTTGAGAAATCCAATGAAAAAAAATTATCTACCGAATGTTCACCATGTCGGGGTTATTAGTAGGTTATAAAAAGAGCAACGGTTATTGGTAACGGGAGTCCGGGATGTTCTGGGAAGCGGCGGGATGGCGGGGTGGCGGGGCGGCGGGGGATGTTCCCGAGTGCATGCGTACCGTGGACGCGCTGCCAACACCACAGATTAATACCCAAAATGTATAAAATATTGCTCAGCTCCGTCCAAATACTTTAAAATATACACTACGAAAGTGAAATCAAATAGTGGCGAGTGTAGCGACACTTTTTTTCATGTTTAATGTATCGTAATTTGTGCACGTTTCAGTGAAGAGAGGTTATGTTGACGAGGATGATATGGCCACAAGTAAGTTAACAGTGTTTGACTAATTGATTCCGCAATTTTACATTATATGAATTTTAACAAGGAATTGAAATCATATGGGTGAGGTAATGTTTATTTTGTCTCGTTCCTACCTTGTAGGACTGGCTTATCGACATTGATAGAGTCGGCTTGTGACGACTCACTGAAAAGGGCTCTCATTGGAGTTACGGCTTCTAAAGGCGATAATTATTAATTACTTTAGTAAAATGATTGCTAACGAACTTCCTATGATATAAATCACACATTAAGTAACATCTTATTGAATAAATAAATACAGAACAGCTGATTGACAAAGGTCATTATAATTGTTTACTAAAAGATACATTTAATAAACATTGCTATCTGTATAATTTGTACCATGTACAAATCAAGTTGACCATTTCAATTAACATAAGATTATTATCATCAAAAAAATCTATTAGAATAAAAAAACAATTATCAATGTTTCAGTAATCATCGAGCCCTCACTAGAGATGGTAAACATGAGAGTGATATTGAAAGGAGAGCGAGTGCTGGTAACCAGGTGAATGGGGCGCTACACACCTTCATGAATAGTCGGAAAGTGTCCGAAAAGGTACGGCTGGCTGTGATTGGGGGAGTGTTGGCGCCGACACTAATGTATGGTAGTGAAAGTTGGGTATGGCAGAAGAAACATGAAAGCAGAATAAATGCTGTAGAGATGAGAGCTTTGAGAAGTATGTGTGGTGTGACGCTAAAAGATAGAGTGAGAAACAGTGTGATAAGGGAGCGATGTGGAGTGAAAGAAGATGTAGTAACAAGGATTGAGAAAGGTATGTTAAGATGGTTTGGTTATGTAGAGAGAATGGATGAACGGAGATTGACGAAACAAGTATATATGGTGAGTATGGATGGACGAGTTGGAAGGGGAAGACCTCGGCGAACGTACCGCAACCAAATTGTGGATGTTCTTCAAAAAGGCCAGGTTCCGAGCACCCGAAACCGACGGTCATGCATGAAGAGATTAATGAATGTAGATGAAGCGAAAGTAGTGTGCCAGGATCGTAGCAAGTGGAAATCTATAGTCTGTGCCTACCCCCATGGGAGACAGGCATGACAATATGTATGTATGTATGTAGTAATCATCGAACAAGTCAATACTTAATCATTATTATAACAGTACTTTTTGCTTTTTTCTGGGTTCTATGAATCATACATAAAACATACCATGAAGCCTATATTCTCCGGAAGGTTAGGCAGAAGTAAATTAATGTAAGTAATGGGCACTAATCAAACTCCAGCTGCTTCTGAAAAGTTAGGAATCGGGCCCAGGACCTCTATAAATTTTTCGGAATATTTCGTATTTAAAATCGGAGTATTCCTCTTTCGGCACCAATTTTTTCAGCACCTTAGCTATTCCACTTACAGCACCAATAGGGATCTTTGCTTGGTGCTCAATGTGCTTATATATACCTATTGGCTGTAACTGGAATAGCTCAAGTTTTAAAAAAAACTGGTGCCGAAATAGGAATACTCCTTAAAATCTATCCTATACACTATATAATGTCATTAATCTTATATATTTAAAATTATATTCTAGTAAATGTTTAAATTTACTAGAATATAATTATGTGTTAAATGTAGGTACGAACCTAAGTTCCTCAAAGCTTTCAATGTCAAATTCAATAACACTGCTCGACCTGGGTATTGAACCCAGTACCTACCTCTAACGTAGCAGTCTTGCTTAGGACCACTAGACTAATGAGGTAGTCAGACCTGATGACATAACACATCATGATGTATGTATCCCAAAAAATTAGGCAGCTAATGTACCCCACATTTCGCTAGTATGTTCTATTTAATAGAGAGCCAGCCCTTTTTTACGGGGAGGAACCTATGATAGGCTACCAATATTCGGAGATTAAGACCGGTGAGTGTGGGATTCATACCCACTAAAACCACGCCGCTTCTCGCCACCATCAGCAAATGGAGGAGGGCTACGTCCTCTTAAAAGACCACTCCAGAACCTGCACAGGGCAACGCCTTGTTATTGGAGCCTGTAAGGGAAGCACGTGACATATTTCACTTAAAACGGCTACTGATCATTTTATAGAACGCTTTGCTTGACTTGGGAGTCAAACCCAAGGCGAACTTGCGACCATAACACCACTTGAGCAGTCCGAAGTCACATAATGCAGGTAATAGCTGCACATTAGAGGTATTAAAAGCTTTAAAAACATGCTAACTGTTATCGGGACTCGGGACAGTCTCCAACTCTTAACGAATTGACTCAAGATAAAACAGCAAAATGTGACTCAGTATTGCAAGTTACAGGCAGTGTGATAATATACGTATCTAGTGTTATTTTATGTTCTTTATATACAAAACATATATCGGTTTATATGATTCTCTCGAAGGCAATCGTTCAAGATATATACGTAGTCGACATAAAAAGAACGATTGTTCTCACAGTCCCAAGGCATACCAGTTAATGTAAATGTACTTCGGTAGGTACGTATATTATAGTGTATCGTCATAGTTCCGTCCTATTACAATACATAATCAATTCAATTATCCGGTGATGTTGGCGTGTCACAACGGTTTCGCTAATACTTGTTGATAATTTTTTTTTGAGATCATCATCACCCCATAATATTGTCCCACTGCTGGGCACGGATCTCGCCTCAAAATAGGTGGCATTAGGCTATAGTAGTAGTAGTAGTACCGGAGTAATGCGGGTTGGCATGTTTTTCTTCAACGCGATAACGCAAGTTAAGTTTTAACACGCACATGGCTTCGAAAAGTCAGAGGTGTGTGCCCGGGATTCAACTCGAGACCTTTAACTTGGCAGACAAATGGTTCATATCACCAGCCTATCAATGCACTTAGGAGCATCAAATAAGAATTATTTATGTGTTATGTAATTTTATTGCAGGAGATTTTTTTTAATTTTTTAAGCGAAGCAACTATTATTTCAGTTTATTGCAAATTTCATAATCGTTCGAAACCGTAACTAGTAATTGGGAACGACAGACTTAAATGAATGTACTATCGCTGCTTACGTCTAAAAATGCTTAAGATCACCGTTTAACAGCTATTTAATGATATATGGACCCTAATCGTCCCGATGATTGGTCGTTATAAATGGCGAGATACCAAATTATTTAAACACATGAATTTATCGTATGTTTTTTTACTGATAACAATTGTATAATATTGACGAATCGTCGTGTCGACGCGTGTTAACACAATGATAAGAAAAACTTATCAGAGCTAAGTTTGGAAAGCCTTACAACTTTTTGTACATACTTACCTACTTGGAATTTTTAATTTAATTTACCTAATTATTATAATCAGGCACTAAAAATAACTTGACATCAAGATCTCACGAGTAACTTGACAGATGTACTTTCGGTGCCTACCAATACACTAACAACAGTTATAAAGAGAAAACTTTCATGAAAGCTTTGTGGCTGTCTTCGAGTGAGACACGTGCGTAATCTCAAGACAGTACTGCACTTCAAATGCTGCATAGACGGTAAAAGCGGGTCACGTCCGTGGCCAGCAGTCAACGCCTCCTCGGATGGAGCAGGGAAAGTCACTCGAGCGTGGATAACTGGTAGTTTCTTTTTTGCAAACGTAGCATGCTGGGTACGCATGCGCGGGGCGCGCGATACGTCAGTGTTGCATGGAGCCAACGTTCACTTCGGACGCGCGAGTGGAGCTCGTGTCTATGACGGCTATTGGTGCTTATGAATAAAGAATAAGTGTTTTAGTGTATTGGATTGCAATGAGTGGGGCAGGGGTGGCGTCCCGGACGGCGTCGGAGCCCGTCTCCCTGCCGGCCGAGCTCCCGGTCCGACTGTATATGCGAGCTCTCCGACAGTACCGAAAGCTCCTTGACCTAAGACGCCTATCATCCAAAGACAAAGTAAGCATTGTCATTACAACTTCTTTTATTATCATTGTTTTAGCTTTGTTTAGTCTATATTCTACTTAATTAAGCTTATATTATAGTAAATTATTTATGATATCTGATATCACCAGGTCTTCTGTAGATTTTCAATATGTTTCTTAGGTTTTAGTTTACAGTAACAGTAGAATATCAGAGTTTTGTGTAACCGTGAAGTAAGGGGTAACCTTGCCAACGCCAAAATAGATTTTTTATGTTATCCTTGATCCTTCATACCTCCATAAAAAACGTAATACATGTTGCGTTGTTATGATGGTCTTATGGTTCAATATTTTCCTGGAATACCGGGGAATTCTTGCTCCCAAGATTTGTAAATATGGATGGATCTTGGTTACAGGAATTACTGGAATATTTCAATCTGGGTTTTACATTTTAACCATCGATGAGGAAAATTTCAATAAGCGATGTTAGGGAACGCGATGATATAGGTATAGTCATGCATACGTACGTAAATCGTATGACTCAATGTTCAATATTCAATCTTAACCATAACATCCTGTAGCTTAATTGGAAGTATTTGTAATTAGACTTACGGATTGCAAAAGGTTTTCTATGTTTTGAGTACATATATAAATAAATAAATAGATAGGTACACTAAGAAATAAGACCTAGGTAGGTCCAAGTAACTCCGTTGTGTCAGTTGTGTGCGACCGCACCTAATAAGACGAGCCGTGTTTCTATAAAGTGGCTCAAGCTGTTTTTATTACTTGAATAAATATCTAAATAAAGTTTCTCCATTATATCAGTGTCTAGCCCTTGTATCTTACTGGTTGCTGCCTACAAATCAACCTAAACACCTTCCTTTATAATTAACACTTAGCAATATTTACGGCTCTTCTTAACAGCATAGTTTATTACGGGCATTACGAGTAAGCTTATGTCAAGCTTTAAGATTATTATAAGTTTAAGCTTAAGTTAAGTTAAGCATATGTATAAATTGTTGAAAATCAATAAAACAAACATAAATTGATTCTAAATTAAATTCGATTGTCCAATATTTTTGAGAAACGAAATCTACATGTTCTCGCATCTAGATCTCGGATACTTCGTATTCACGTTAGATTAGGCCAAGTCGATGTAGAGCTTTTTAAGCTTATCGCCGAATTAATCGGAGGACAAGCGATATTTGTACTGTTTAGTATGTCGCTGTGCACTGTATGAGGTAATCTTGGTTTTATCAGTTTCAAGGTCTTGGTGCGCCGGCGCCGCCTACAAGCTCTAGCAAAATATTTAGAAATAACCGCAATTTAAATATCATCAAAATGATGCCTTTCACCACTGCTATAATTAATTTTATTATAAAATATTAAAAATCATTTCATTTATTGTACATAAATGATATTTATTTCTGTGTATGTATAAATAAAATGTATAAATAGAAGTGTCATGTAACGGTTAGTGTGGACACTAATATGAATGCCTGTGTTCAGGAGTGGGCGTCCTTCTTATATGATAATGTAATCATTAAGCTCCTCTAGGAATAGATGAAAGAACTTAAACTATCAAGTAAACAATTGTTGACACAATGGTCACATAATCAGATGTTCCTGTGATTTTCTGAACAGTATCATTTTAAAGCACGCGTAGAGCTATATCACAGTTTATTTGAGGCCAATACTAAGTAATATTTTGCAATATTACTTAATACAAGAGCATCTATAAAAAATGCATCGCCTTTGAATTTCCAAGGCCTTGGGACCTTCTTTTAGTTAGTTACCTACATAAAAATTGTAAAAACTATATCAATGTTGTCATGTTTTTTCTTATTACATAACATTATATACCACTACATACTAACACGTTTCTTATGATAGAGAGGTACCTAGGTAATAATAGTATATAACAGGTGTACAATAGTATTACCTACGCTTATAACACGTAACCGTTAATTAATACTGCAATATTATGTTGTAATAACATACTGTGTAATATAAAAAACTGCGCACTATTAATTAATTTAATTTAAATAACGAATTAAATTGTTCAGACAATTTCATTATATAGCAGCCATACTTACACAATTTTAACAAAACCGATAAAGCAGCGATGGAATGTAAAAAGTAATATTAAATAAGAACAACAAGTTATTTACTAACCATTTCGTGGCTATATTTTAAACGAT
Source organism: Subacronicta megacephala (assembly GCA_958496365.1). NCBI lineage: Eukaryota > Metazoa > Arthropoda > Insecta > Lepidoptera > Noctuidae > Subacronicta > Subacronicta megacephala. The sequence continues at coordinate 9,601,418 of OY292517.1, read as the reverse complement.
TTATATTTTCTTAAATAAGCTGGTACTTATAGGTTGGTCTAGGAGGAAGAATAACGTTGTCTCAAAATCCTCCTCCATTGTGCTAAAGTTTCCACCGGGGTTTAAGTGCAGTAAAAATCCACCCACTTGGTTGCCTCCGAAGAGCCCGAGAGTCTTTAGAAGGTGCTTCCTCGGGAAGATGTCGTATATGTAGTATTGTATGTCCTAAGCCACTATGTGTGGTTAAAATGTAGGACATTTTCTTACTACTTAGACGTGTCCAAGATATTGTAGTAACTATAGTTGTAAATCCTTCCTTCAATTCCGCCTATAGGTAATTATTTTGTGATTTCGTATTCTATTCGATCAAATTCCGGAATCTGATTCTGTACTTCATTTACTATACTTATAAACTAAAAAAAATAACGGCAATGTAAAGGTAGTAAGTTACAATATTCGTGATATACCTAGGTATTGTTGAAATGACTGCATTCGTAAATTGCATACATTTTTTTTGTATTTATTGTCAAAACAGGGTACCTACGGAGTTCTAAGGTTATGCGTCTACGAATGTTATTATAGATTAACGATACTATATACGTCAATAAAGCAACTAATCACCTGCGATGTAAAAATCACTCGGCCTCAAAACTTACCTGAAGTTTGTTGGTAATGCAGTTAGTAGCACCAAACATGGGCGCTTTTAATTTGGTATCGACCGGTTTAGGTACCACGTACGTCAGAGCCTACGCCTTAAAGTCAAAAAGTGGCGCATGGTTTTAAATGGACAGACTTCGTGGCCGCGTATGGGAGCGGATTGTCGTCACAATGTAGATAAGTTTTTGTCGACTTGTCAACAAATGACAGATCAATAGTTTTGGCGGGCTTTCAACGACGCCGACGACATCACTCGGTGGCATGGCGATTCGTTTATCTTGTTTTACATGGTATTTAACGGTGGCGTTGCTTGCAAAGCTTTATGTCAACATAATGTCAGGTTCAGTACTTTTAAATTTAGTTACCCATGTTACCGGCTGTCAACTTATTCTGGCTACGGTGTACGAATATCGATCGCTGGCGGGCACGTCGCGTTGCCTTTCCGCGTCCGGCCACTTCCTGCCGCCCGCCGCGTGCCTCAGTGGCCGCTGGCTCCCCGCACCACGACACCGACAATCTCTGCATTCTGCTGATTAGACACTTCCGCACACATAATCGAGGGACGCGATAGTACGACGGTTCTGCTGCCTGTAAACCCCCATGCATATGGAACACGCTGTTCAATTAAAGTTAGGATTCAAAATTTAGTCGATGATGTTGAGAAATTTTCCGTTTGAAAATTATAGATGTACCTACTAGAATTCTACTCCTTTCTTGCTACTTATCACAATACGTACTTCCCAGTGAGTCGTGAGTTTATATTTTTCAGTTTAATAGGTTGAACTGAAACCTCATAGACCATAGTTATAAGGTCAGCATCATATTATACGGAATCGATAGTGATTTTGGCAAATACTTAAGTAATTTATTAAATATTCTAGACTTAATAAATCACATAATTTATAGAAGATTTCTATACTATTTACTAATAATTATGAACATGACATGTAATTGACAGCATGGATAGATTACACTTTTTGTTTCTTAGTATAACAGGGAGTGTAATTTTAATTAGGTAAGTATATAAAAAGTCTAATACCCACTATTTATTACTTGTTGCTTGTAAAAAACACAACACGTTCTTATGATTAGGTAAGTCTTATTTTACTAAACATATTTTTTGTTTGAAAAGTTCCTTACCGACAAATTAAAATGAAACTGAGGCTGTAAGTGCGCTTGTGTGTGCAATGTGATCTTATATGTACATTTTATAAACGAAATAATTTTTTTAATAAGGTATTTCAAACAAAACGTGAACCAAAGCGAAAACTCGCGTTTCGCTGACGCTTTCGCGCTGACAGCCAAATGTAAAACCATCCATCTCTAGTTTTGCGATCTTCATCTATGCATAGGTACCTATATTAAAATTGTAACAGGCCGATGCTGATGTCTGTACATTACTGAAATTTTGCAAAAACATTATATGGACTGCCTTGTTAGTCTAGTGGTCCCAATCGCGACTGCTACGCTAGAGGTCTTGGGTTCGATCCCCAGGTCGAGCAAAGTGTTATTGGGTTTTTCTATGAAATTCTCAGTAGCAGCTCGGAGTCTGGATTTGTGCCCGGTGAATGGCAATAGGCTCGCCCCCTATTACATGGGACCTAAACATACCGGCGAACTGTGGGTATACATTAAGTACACCTCTGCCTAACCCTTCAGGGAATACAGGCGTGATGGTATGTTATGTTATGTTATTATATGGGAGTTTTTATTAGAGCAACAGAAGCCAAGTACCAATATGTTTATACACGCATCACGCAAAAACTACTGCATGAAATTGAGGTTTTTACAGTTGTACCTATTGCTGGAAGTTAAAATCTAGTACATGTTGATATGACGCTGTTAGCCGAGTATAGTATAGTATCTAAGTAAATACTTTTGGGACGTTAGTAAGACCACGGCCAACGACTAGTACCTAATAATATTGCAGTGCTGCAGTGCTTCGAATCGATTGGTCGAGCAAACGATTTCAGTCCAAATTTTGTATAGCCTTTTAAACAGAAGGAATTATCATTCGTTCCACTTTCACCATCTCCTCATAAACATATTTCTTTGTTCTTACGACTGAATTAAGTAGGCTCATGAGGAAATATGTATTTATGCGTATATAAATACGAATTTCTTTAGCGCATCCTGCTTGCACATCTGTCATATTTTATCATTATTATTGTTATCTCTTAAGAATTTATTGTCAATTTGTTGAATTAAAAAAGAGTTCGCACAACATTTAACAATACCGTTACGATCGTACGTAACGAACTTGAACGAACCAACAGAATTATCGGATACGATAACACTGTTGAGAATTATCGAACACGATAACTCTGTCGAAACTGCTGGCCTATAATACGTCATTGGCCCATAACGACAAATAATTAGAGTTACAACTGTCGTCGATTTTAAGTCTTACCACATCATTTTAATTACATCTATTTTTAAGGAACACTGTCATATTCTCGTATAATGAAAATAAATAACAATGTTGGTTGGTTCGGGTAGTGCAAACTATGCCAAAAAAACCGACTTATTTCAGTACAAGTATTGTGCAGAACTTTTCCGTGAAATAATTGTGACTAGGTGTTTAATGACTCACATATTTCCGTGATGAATGGCACAAAATAAGGGCGGCAGAATATTTACGGCTTTATTTATTTAAATGTTATGTTAGTCCGAAAACGTTATACTTATGTACTGTTGTAAGATGTAAACTTCATTAAGATGTATTATAGAACTAATGAAAAAGTGAGATAATTACCGAAATTGCAAATAACCATATTTTTTTAATTAGTCTACACATTAAAATGAAGGGTTATAAAGAAACGATACTAATGGTATCAACATCAACACAGCCATTACATTTGACGCTAGGAGATATTTTTTTATCCTACAAGAATAGCATTGCAATATTTCTTCTGCGTATATTTAAACACGAGATAACCTCTAATATTGTATTAATGTCATTGTTGAATAAGCTGTTTGTACAGTGAGCGAGAGGCGACGGGAATAGGAATATAACGAGTATTGACGCACAAGCAACCGATTAATTTACGGGTCAAAATCTTGTGTCGACGACGTTTTTATAAATAATATTTATAGGTCATGTAAGAGAGTGCTGGACAAAAGGATACGACTGCCTTTTAACGAATCAGGTTCTAGATTTTTTCATTGATAGGTACGTCAGTTGCTCACGGAATTAAACCGAGACTTTGCCGAATCGTGTGTCACGCTTACGCTAATACTATTCATGGGTCAAATAAATTATTTCTGATCATTCCGTTTTTAGACAAAAAGATCACCAAATCAAATCCGATTTCTTACTTTTTAACGACTAAGTAAGTACCCTGATTGGAAATGGAAATGAGGAATTATCACCATTTTATAGCATATAAGTATTATTAAATATACTAAGATATATAAAAGATCTCTAATCCAAGAGGATAGGTAGGTACTTTACATAGTGATAGTAAAGTAGGAAACTAACTTTCTGATACTGTTATCGCACGATATAAATAAAAGTTAAAGTCGAAAGTTTGATAATATCATTGATAATATGCTCGATTAACTTAGCAAGCTAACGTTCAAAAATATTACCTAAATTCTTGATAATCAGACAAAAGTCAACACGGATTGGCAAACAAGAGTATATGAGAGAGTTCTCTTTGCATTGTCATTAGGCTACCCACCATCAATAGTTTGCTACCCAGACAAACGCATAGAGTACTTATCTACATATAGATAGACTGTAGCTTAGGATATACCTAATATAACTAAAGTCAAAGGTTGACGTTCTTACAAATCAGATTTTATTCAAAACTTGCAACGTCATCTTTATTTGGTGACCAATATCGACACCATGTATCACAAAAGTATCTCTATTCGTGACGAGGTTGTTGTGCCCGTGACGTGGTGGACATCGTACGAGAACAAAAAACTTCCTCTGCCGACAGATAGCGTATCATTGACATTGTTTTCCACAAAAAAGAAACGTGCGAGGTCTTAATCAAAGTTTATAATAAAATTCTAAATAATTTATGATTATTTTGTCGTTTTGTTTTATCAATTTGCACGCCATCTTTATATTGTGCGAATTTATTTTTAAAGTTACAACTGAGTATGTAGGTAAGCTTAAAAATAGAATGGATTGGGCTAAACATGATTAAATATAATCTGTTTTTTGATATTATTATACATATACTTCGATAAAGTAAGCATAGGTTTATGTAATTTAATTAACATAATTTATGCATTAACTTTTTTCTTTGCAATAAAATATCGAGTTTATGGGCCAACATTTCCATATTTAACTCTCGTTTTATTTTTACGAATTGGAGCTATTTGTATCAGTGAGGTTTTAAATGTATCGTCGAAAACCATTTTATTCAAATAACAAAATAGAATCATGCTAGAAAGTAATATAAATAAAGATGGTATGACATATTTGCCAATAGTTTTAGTAGATAAAAAGCGATTTTATGATATTTATATAGATTTTCTTTGGTTTTAGGGCATCACTTGGCCCTTTGTCAACTTTTCTCGAGGTTCTATTTAACTATACCAATGTTTAAAGTCGCGTAATGTTTACAGTATCTTTAACAGTAAGTAAGGAATGTAATGAACTACAAAGTAGTTGACATGTTGGTCAAGTACCTTTTACATCGGCGCGGATAATACCGGAAGTCGTGGCTGCACGCTTCCTACTTGGCACCTTTAACCTGAAGTTTTATCTGCGACACGTCCGTTGTATACGAATATTTTATTAAATTGAGACACGTGTGCTTATAAATTATTTACGACAGTACACCTGTATAAAATGATATTTTTTTAAAGAATTATCTACCGATATTTCCAAACCATTATCCAATCTAGGTATGCCTTTACTCTACTTAGACATATAACGTTATAACGACAGCGATATTTTAATAGAAGTGTCTAAAAGCTCCGTTATTCCACGATAAAATATAGCTATTTAACAAATGTTTTAATCTCTTTAAGAAACACAATTCTAATAAATTTAAATTCCAAAGTGCACTCAACAATATACTTTTTCTGACAATTTTGAGTATTTCACATGACCTACGCAAATGTCTTACTGATCTGGTATCGTCGTGCGACGGATCGTTGAGCTCCCTAAAAAATGGTTGAACTACACGAGGACTGATGTATGCGTACCGTCAGTTAGGACAGGTCAACTCAAAACTGTGGCTCTTTCTTCAAAAGGCCTGTTCAGATTTTGCCCTACATTGTAAAACTCGCATATCTATGATATAACTATTGTCTGGACTTTAAAAGAGACCATGATTCTCTGAGTTTGTTTCGACATTTCTTCTCAGAGGTCGTCAGATAGGAAATGTCGGCGCCATCTAGTTTAAAAAAAAAATGTAAAAAAATCGACTTGTAAAAGTGTATTTAAAAGATCTATTTACAGAAATAAATATCATTTATCATTTATCATCAATGAGATGTATCCTATAGGATTTTGTCTTGAAGAAGCTTAAACTTGTAATATCGATATATAATAGACATCTGCATAACATTTTTATCGTTGTCCTATTGGTTGTCCGTCCATCTGTCCGACGAGTCAAAAGACCCCTCTTGACTCGACTTGACTCGAAAATCTATGGGGAACGCTTCAGAACATCCTTCAATTGATATGGTTTGATAAAGATAGTTTCAAACAATGACAACAAAGACCTGAAAATATAACTGCTAGTATTCATTAGTTTTAATTCGCTTCCGCTTAAAACAAACGTTTGAAACTGTTGTTGCAAAGGATAAGCGCAATTTTAAACATTTAAGCAACGTCCTTGTTTCATAGTCTGCCCTATATTTAGCAGCACAGTGTACATCAGTTAATTATTTGATTCATTTATCGTTTGCTTGTTAGTTCATCCCCTTTCCTCATGCCCTACACAGGAAAGTTCAAGCTCAAATATTTTATTCATAATTTTTGCGAAACTTAATAATTCATCGGAAAATTAGACGTTATCTATATACGTCCAAAATATTTATCGTAATTTCACAGAACATAATTATATTTTTTTTTATGGGATAACTCAGCAAACGAGCAGGCGAGCTACCCGATGGTTAGTTGTCATCGCCCCCCATGGACATCTGCAAAACCAAAGGAGTTGCAAATGCGTTGCCGAGCCTATTTAGGAAAAGGGAGGGGAAGGAGAAAAGGAGAAGGAAGGGGATTGAGGGCTTCCGGCCCTCTCGCTCACCGAACGAAGCGTAGTATAGAAACGCTACTACTCGGATGTCGGTTTTTTGCGAGAGTGTGGTACTTCCCTGGTCAAGCCGGCCGCTGCTGCGAGAGCGTGGCCCTACCACAACAAATAATTATCCACAATATTTTATTAATTAAAATCCTGTGGCCAGCCTAATTAATGAAAAGCATGCCTTTGATTCTAATAACCGGAAATAATACGTAACATATTGTATTTCTAGATATATTATGCATAAGTAAACCTAAACAAAATTTGTGTATATTTAATTAAAAAAAGTATTATGAAAGTATACATATACCTATACCTACTTAGTATATGGTACTTTCTATGTCACTTTGTATCGCTATGTAACGTTAGATATGTAGGGAAATCTCCTTGAATAAAAACAAGGATATTGTAAAGAAACGTTGGCTTCATCGTTTTTTTCTGTTGCGTAAAAGACGTAGAAGTCAATGGTATGCAGTATTCATATTCTTAGTAAGTACTTGTACATATCTGTATGAGATAACATGTGTTTGTTTGGCTACCGCCTGTTATTGTACTTGCTTGTCGGCAAATATCTGCGCCTGCACATTTTGCCCTCGTTGTTTTTCTAATTACAATTACAATATCAATTACCTGTTTGTATTCCATTGCTGCGTAGTGTGGTGTACTTTGTATTGTAAGATAAATTCCAGTAAACATCAATAGTCTGTTGATCGATGTTACGTTTATGTAATTTAACGGTACAAAGTTTATTGTTATTGTTATTTAATTTATTTATTAAATAACAGCTTCAATTACATCAGACAATTCATTTAATTAAATTAATTTAATGAGGATGATATACATATTCAGATGAATCGACATTTTGATTATAAAAACAAGCATTATAATAAAAAAAGAAGAGGTTTTCAATTCTATAATAAGTAATAAAAAATGTTTTTTATATGTTTTATAACCCGACATTTATGTACCACGCTTATTATTTAAAACCATAAATAATATTTTTGCTGGTGCTCGGCTGCAATATCGAGCTTCGAGCTGCTGCTGAGAATATCACAGAAAACCCAATCTGGAACCTAACCCAGACCTCATATTAGCAGTCACGCTTACGACCATTACACTTATGAGGCAGTTTAGAAAATGTTAATTATTGCAAAAACACATTTGAAATACTATAATGACCATCTGCATAATAAACTATGTACCTATGTATTATTTATACGAGTTGAATCGTTTGCCCGCATGTCACCCTGTTGTGTAACGGGAGAATTGGAAGGACATACCAAGTGTAGATACATGTTTCATTACCATTATAGATGCTTACCATTAGAGACACTGAAATTTTAAAAATAAAAACCACGTATGTTTGCAGTTACGACAAACATTATATTTGCGGTTGTATAGTCGGTAAAAGATTTAGGTTATACAGGCAGTTCACGACATTTGTGTTCTTACAAAGATTGTCTAATAATGTATCACGGTATTATATGTTAAAGCGCAGGTGTTGCTAGCTGCCTTCATGTCAAAAACCTAGCGGATAATAAAATATTTATAACTTAATGTATCCGAAGAAGAACCTTGAAATAGGTACCATACTGAAAATCTTTTATACACAGTGCTGCAACGTAGGTTTATACTATAAACATAATTTTGTATAAAAAAGATATCCATACTTTCATAGGTTCATAGATACCATAGATCAGTCTGTGGTAGGTATCTACTAAAAATTTTACAAACGCAAAAGTAACTCTTTCTGTTTCTCTGTTTTTCCGCCTTTTCCTCTTCACACCTAAACTGCTTATAGGAAGAAGGCATATAGCATTTACATAAAATTTGCATCCTCAAGAAGGTCATAAGTAGGCAACCTATTGCCTTAAGATGTCGTTTGGTATGGGGAATAGTGAAATCGTGGCCAACAGCTAGTTAGTACATATATAGTACTGAGTTTCTTACACTCACGCACACGATCACAAATTCAAAACATATGTTTCTCCGAGGTCCTATACCTTATCAAAATTGGTTCAGCAGATTAGGTGTGAAAGTGTAACAGACAGAGGACTTTCGCCTTTATAGTAGGTACTTACTTATTATTATAAAACCAACGCTATTACATGTATTTACCGCAAGCTTTACATCTACACTTGACTTATTGTATACTGATGTTGATAAGTATCGTCTTATTATGCAGTTGGCATGTTTACTGGAATCCCGAAATGTTTTTACGGTATGAAACGTGTATGTTCAATGTTAGGGACCAAAAAATGCGAACTCCTTAAATATTTATGTGCTACACGTCAATAAATTTAAGGCTGGAGTTTCGAAACGTTTAGTGAATAATGTGGATGAGGTGACGCAAACTCTAGCCTTGTGGATGCGCCCTATTTCACAAGCACTCAGGTGCACACACAGACAGAAGCACGTTTAATTACGATACATGAATGTACTCAGTGTTTCGCTACAACAACACTATTTAATATTCATGAATGCTTACCTACATTATCTTATAAAACATCACGATCTTATGTCATATTTAAAACATAAGTCATCTCCTGCATCGTAACGCCTAGGAGCACTAACTTGCTAACTGAAGGTCGGCTGGGCACGGGTTCCTCTCAATGTGCGAGGGGCGAGGGATAAGGCTATAGTCCACCAAGCTGGCTAGATAAAATCCCGCGGGCATGCAAGTTTCCCGACGATGGATTCCTTCACCGTTTTAAGCGAGTGATAATTATTATTACGCACATGATTACAAAAAGTCAGAGGATATCTTGGATTCGAACTCGAGACCTATGACATGTAACGCGTAATGTTTTACGATTCTTGAATAATTATTTTGCTTCGTCCACGTCCAAACTTACATCTTTGCAATATGTACACATTATTAGGTGCCCCTAATTAAAGTCGATCGATCGATCTATAAGTAGTTGTACTTTACATGACTTTGGATTTTTTTTGAGTATCCATGTAAAATTTGTATCTTCATAAACATAAAACTAATATACATCATTACAACAAATTATCATATCTATGATATATACTATATCTATAATAATTCTTTCGAATTTATTTTTTTGTGTTTTAGATTATTTAATCCATGTTGTTTGCGTACATCTAAAATTTTTTGTGGAATCATGTTGTTAGGTATTCTCTGAAAAAATATAGCGTGTCGCAATGGTTGAACGCCATCGTACAAGGCTGTATATATTACATAATTGCGTATTATAAAAGTATAAAACGTGTGTAAATATCAAATGAATAAAATATATTTTATGTGTTTATACCTTAGGTACGGTACATATGTAGCTTAAAGTACGTATTTGTATATTGATCGTCTATTGTTGGTACCTAGATAATTAGTTTCGCTTATATGGCAGAGTAAACCTTAACGTTAAATCACTAAATACGTATTGGATAAATAAGTAGACATTAAAATATTTTTTTTTGCTATTAACCGTTGTTAGCTTCGTTTTACCACAAATTAAATACTTAAGTGTCTTACTTGTGGGAGGACGAGACGAACAGCTTCTAGACAAACAGACGAATGCTGAGTTTAAAGGAAGTTAGTACATTTATATTAGTATTTTAAATAAAAATTTATATGTAGGTATGATCTATTCAACAGGATACCCGCAAGGATACTAGGATATGAGGCTGCTCGCAGTTTCCCCCTTCCGCTATGTACCCTGAATTCTGATTTATTTGACATTACGGACTGTTTGTTCTTATATTTATTGACTTGAATTTTTGCACCATAGTCTGATTTGGTTTGTTTAGCAAACATTATGGATGGCGTAATAATAACTAGCAACTTCGTTTCTGTCTACTATATTAGATATGTTGTTACATGGCAGTAAGCATATGGAGTGTTCTGTGGAACACTAGAGAAAAGTGACCTAAGTATCTTTTTTCCTATTCTGAATTCTAAGCAGAATTCAGATTTAACGTTCTAAGCGTCCTCGGTCTTCCAAAACTGCACGTATTTATAATTAGAGCTAATGGCAATATGGTAATAGTAATGTCAGTTATATGAAAAGTGTCGGTGATGTCACCGCGTGTACCCAGTCTTTTGTCTACTTTTCTGAAAGGAGTGTATTCATTGGGCAGAATATAACCAGCTCTTTCATTTTAATCATGTAAAGTTAGCGAACGTATGCACTAAATAACCCTTAATCACCTCCTACGACACCCACGCGATGTTCTATTCTGGGATAAGGATCACACGTGATGAATCTGCATTTAGACGATGCCAACGTACTCAAATCAGAAATAGTTTAAGTTAAAAGTTACCTATTTAATATTTGTTGGTTAAGATCCAAGCTCAGTCACATTTTGAAATAATTAACTGTTAAAAATATTTTTCTAATAAGGTCAAAGTAAAGATTGATCTCCTAGATGCATTCAACAACAATTTTGTCGGGGGCGTCACACTTTATTATTATGAGACCACGTAAGCCATGGTACTTACATACCATAGAATTCTATATGATAATGTACCGCTACATTCCATGAGTAACCACCTTGCCACCTTGCAGACAAACCAGTCTCATCGTAATTATTGCGCACGTGAAAATAGATACCTAGAATTATGACTCCTTATAGAACACTGTTTCTCGCACATCGACTGTGTTCAATCGGCTTGACTCCATTTTAGGAGTATATTTATTGCGTATGATATTTCATATGCAACAACTACATGCCTTGTCGCAACTAGTTACCTACCTATATTAGCAAAACTATATTTAGTTTGAAGTATATAATAGGAGGATTCCTTTTTATCCTCATATTATTAACGACCTTCTGGCTACGAAATCTTTGATTGAGTGATTTTGAACAGAACGTACAAACGTTGCTACAACATTTTCTTAGTCTTAGTCAATTTAGTTAAATTGTGTGTGCAAAATTTTCTTTGCACTCATTGGTACGTATAGTATACTGACATTCATAAATAAGGAGTTTTTTTTACTCTCATTTCACGTTCCTTAAACAATTTAATTCATAATGGTCTCAAAATAGAAAATCTAATTAAAATAAATTGCCTCTTAGAGGTGTTATTAAATTTAAACCAAATGAAAATATTTTTAGAACTTGATTAATGCGCTCTAACACCTAACATGCCTGAAGCCGTAACTATGTATGTAATAAATAACAAGCGTTAAACGGTGTTAAGATGAGTAAGTAGGACCACAGTTATCTGTTTTTTTTTCTGTATAGCATTCAATTATAAGTTAATTACAATAAAAAAGATTCAGAAGGTAGAAAACTGTTTAAATCTCCTACTAAAACTTGAAATCCTGCAGTGTTATATTTTATAACAAGCTTTCATTTGTACATATTTATCTATATCTAACGCAGTGATTCAAATAATAATCGCAACGCAGTTAAATATAAACTTAATTTTGATTAAAAAATCGCTACGTATGTATGTAACTAGGTACAATTCTATAGGCGACGAGACTAACTTTAAGAAGGTGTTTTAATATTTATTTAATTGAAATGTTTATAACACGTCATATTTTAATTTAGAAATTAGGACTTAGTAGGTTATATATAATTTAATTGAATAAAAAGATATCACCTATAATGTCACCTGTTAATGAGAGCGTGATGTTTGATGCTTTTAACACAAAGAACTATTTAACTTCTATTTTCAATTAAAAATCGCAACATTACAAACCGTCTTCAAATAAAAAGTTGCTTTTTTTTATTTACTTATTTCCTAAAATACTCAATAAACACTCGCTTGTGAGGTTTCAAATATTTTGTGAACTGAAATATTTGTAATAAAAAAAAATTCGAGATTGTTTTAAAGTCTCAGTGCCTCTCTTTAAGTATGACTTTCGTCAGTTAAAGGGCAAGGGGCCATAGCCTAGTTTGAAGGCAGTTCTCTATCGTGACGAGTATGCAGCACCTTGGCCCTGTTAGCCAGCGTCATTATCCTCAACCAATGCTGAGCTTATCTTCCGCTTCAGGCCACACTTGGTGTGTTATTTTGTATTCGCGAGAACAGATTTCCGCTTGCCGATATTATTAACATTTGACCCCGAATTGGTTGAGTATTGTCCAATGTTTCATGCTTCGATCGATATGCTCTTAGCCATACTAAATAGATTATCAGAATCGGTTGGTTTATATTCACTAGTCTAGCACCGTTCGAATTCCGCGGCGGACTTAGCACTTAGTTTTAGGATTTCACGTGAGCCAACGACAGTGTACCTATCCAATTTAATAACATTAAAATTATTATGAATATAACTACAAATTTAAAAGATAATTATCTAATGTAAAAACTTTGTACGGACCTTTTCTATACTGAAGTAATTACAGACCCTAAGAGCACAACCCCTATACATAGTTGTAATACTTCCTAATACAAAACAAGTACCTAGTACAGTTTGTTCGAAATAAGTAAGCCGATCGGAAGTTAGCCGTTCCGAACTACCGCGGTGATAAAATGGTTTAATTAAGTGTTTTAATACTAGAATGTTTTATTACTAGAAATAATTAAAAATGTGAAACATATACGACTCTAATTATCTTTACACCGACTCTTTCTATTAAAATTTACCACTTCTAAAGCACTTGCAGTCAAGTGGCTTCCGATCGGCTTACTTATTTCGAACAAACTGTACAGGCATAGTAAAGAAACAATTACGCAACTAGAATTTCCTAGTGAGTGAGCTTCCACGCCGCACACTCGTACGCGATATTATGGTAATTCGTTAGGTAGATGGCCGTTTCCTATGGCCCATTGTGAAACTTTTGGGACATCTGTTTGTCCATTACATTACGAAACACTTCAACTTACCATTGGCACGTACATACTCGTAACTGTTGTACTTAGAATGAAACACATGGGTATTTTGATGTCCAGATGTACTCAGACCAGATACATGATGACTAATTTTTAATAATTATATATAATCATTAATTTGGTACCATCACGTCTTTATTTCTCGAAGGGTTAGGCAGAGGTGTAGTGATATATATCCACATCACACCGGTATGTTCAGGTCCCATGTAGGTAATAGCGGGCGAGCCTATTGCCAGTAACCGGGCACAAATCCAGGCTCCGAACTGCTACAGAGAATTTCATAGAAAATCTCAATAACACTTTGCTCGTTGTGGGAATCGAACCCATGACCTCTTGCGTAGCAGTTCAGCTTGGGACCACTAGACTATCGAGGCAGTTTACTACGGCTCTGATTTTAATTAATTAAAGCTTGATTAACACTGTACTTGTATAAAATAGACTTTAACTCCACTATTCGCTTAATTAGTAGGTACATGATATGTAATTTTTTTAGTTGGAAAGTTGTTAGACAAGATTTCATGACACATGAATACGACGGATGAACCCTGAGTAATGGGCTGTCAACCACGATGACAGGCTCTAATTCTACTATTCTGTGGCTCACGCTAGACGAAGTTGAAAGTCTTAATGTTGTAATAGAATGTTTACAATGCAAGTAAAAATGAGTCACAATGTGATAACAGTTTTTAATGTTTATTGCTAACATAGCCGAGTTGTGTGAGAGCAGCTGAAACAACACCAACACCTGCGCAGCCGAACACTGTTTTGCGTCATCTGGTTAATTTCGACACAGCACAACACAGCACTCCTCGCGGCTTTGAATAACATTACATTCATTAAACAAAAATATTCACTGAAATACATTAACTGCACGGTTTTATCGGTCACATGTGTTACCACTTCAATGAATTTAATTACGAGTTATTTGGAGCGCATTCCACGAGATACGATATAATTATTGATAGTCTAGATAGCCTGGGCAGTTAGCCCCGCTACCGCTACCAAGCAAAAACGCTACTGCAAACTCCTTTTTTAAGGAAAGATATTCGACAGAATTATAAGACGACTAAAATATACAGAAATATGAGTTAGACGGGTAAAAATCTGATTTCCTTTTCCGTTAGTGTACAGAGTACCAATAAAAATTACTAAGTATATAATATGACTAGCTTTTCAGCTTTTCATTTTACGGGACATACTTACATACTTTTTTCATATAGCCTATGTCATATGTCACTCAGGAATAATCTAGCTTTCTATTGGTGAAAGAATGTTTCAAATTGGTACTTTCAAAGCCTATTCAATGCAAACAAACAAATAATCAAATCTTTCATCTTTATAATATTCGTTTAGAAAAATAAAACTGTGAAGCGGAAATGCAGATAAATACCTACCTACTTATTGTAGAAACCATCATCAAAGTATACAAAAAAACAAAAACATAGAATGTTTAAATACCTTATTACTGTTTATAAAACGTGACTCCAACAGGAAGGGCGATAAAAGGTGCTATTTATCACGCGACTACGAGCGGCGCAGACGCAGCCAGGACAAAGAGAGCATTTTGAGCTGACTATGATATAGTTATCATAGAGTGTTCGTACACTCGATTAGGGCAAAAAAACACAATTCCATTATTGTGTCAAGAAAACTATAAATTTACCTATTTGGCTTGCGTTTTAGAAGAAAACGCCGCCGCCGCCGTCATGATATTTTAACCAAAGAAACATTTTTTTTCATTTCAGTTCGAATCAAGACGATCTGAAAAGTGATCTGATCTGAGAACTGCGTATATGCACGTGAAACAACGCACCTTACCGAACTCTTTACAAAAAAATTGCGATTTTATAAAGGTTAACGAACTAGGTAGATACAGTGCACTACTTTCAACGAAATTATTACTACTATATTAAAAGTAAACCGGTTGAGCTGGTTATTTTATTTATGGCTTTTTTTATGCCATAGAAATAGCTAGTAACAAGTCTATTTCAGTAATTTACGGAGGTAAACACAAGGTTAGAAGTTGAAACAGATTCCTTCCACTGCAAATATTCCATAGCAAAATATTATCTCATCTCAATATATTATCATTTTCAATAATGATACTGTATTGAACGTGTCTAAGCTAAAGCACACTAATGGTTTATTAGCTACTGTTAAACATTCTATTTGATTTGGCCATAACGAACGCTAACGCCACGACTAGACTGAGGCCACTTGGCAAACATTGGAAAAGTACGCTAAGCACGCTGTCAATGCGAGTGCAATCCATTCTATGATCTATTTTTTTTAAGTAAAAAAAATGTCCACGTCATTGATTAATTGTGGATATTGTGATTCACATGTCTGACGGTTCTGAAAAAGTGAATGCAGTAGCAGACTGTGTAGAATAAGTAAGATTTTCAGTTCTTAAATCTATCAATAATTAGCTTTCCGCCCACGGCTTCGCCCGCGTAGTTTCTTGACTTTTCTGTACTATAATATATGAAGAACCGCTCGACCGATTTTGTGCAAACTTCACATAAACCATCTACTAAATAGTCCGAACAAAGCCTAAACATTTGGTTTGGATAGGTGAGCCCGTTCTTGAGTTATAAAATTACAACGAAAAGTGGCATTGATTTTTATATATATTGATATAAAAATTAATCCCTGTTAATGGCATCACGCATGAACGGCTAGACCAATCTTTTTTTATTGGATTTGTTATTCTCAGGAGAAGGTTTTTATAAAAGAAAAATTTAAGAAAATTGCGGAAAATTGGTTAGACAGGACAATGTTTGTCAGGTCAGCCAGTACCTATATCAATATCATTATTAGTTTAGAAAAGGTCGGAGCAATTGCATTCCATTGTGTCTACTAATTTTAAGGAAAAATTAGCAAAAATGGACACTTATAAAAATCTACCCAATACAATACCACTGTAGCAGAACAGTATTAACTTATTGTTACGAAATGTCTGCTAGTCGTATAATAATTATTTTTGCTTTTTCAACAAAAAGGTACAGTTGTGCGGAACGAATTAAAAGCACGTTCCGATCGAATATTGGCAATAAGTTGACACGCGTGGCCATCCAATATTATTAAGTAATCTACTTCTTACGTCAAAGACGAGCAGATGTTACTTTATAAGCAGAATATTATACTCGTAAGGACAATTATGACTAGGGCAATAAAATTGAAGGCAAGTGCTGTTTTTAGTCTTCCCGAGTCTGCCCTTTTTGTTTCCGGGGGAAACCTTCAAAAGGCGACCGGGCTTTGACGATTAGACCGGACAGCGTGGGATTCTTATTCGTACCCATCAAAACCACCTCGGTGGGCACCATCGGCACATAAAGAGGGGGGGGGGGGGCACTGTGTCCCCATTTAATAGACCACCCCAGAACCCCCTTGTGCAACGCCTGTTAGGGCACATCCCTGGTGAGACTGTAAAGAGGTTTCCTCTTAGCCCAACTGTACGGTCAGCAATGAAAGTTGCTGAACACGATGAAATCTTCAAAACGCTTAAACATATTTATTATTAAAAACTTACTGACCCGAGATGTGGTAAGTAGTACGTGTTTCTACATACTGGACCATCATTTTTTTCCTAAGTAAATCTATTGAAAAGTATTGGTGCTGTGTTGTTTTCAAAACTTGGCGGTGTTCAGCAACTTTCGTTGCTGACTGTACACGGCAGCAGTGACCACTGTGCTACCGTCGACTTCCTTGGGGTTTCATTCCCTGCCCCCTAAATGGCAAACGACCTAAAAGGATTTCATGAAATATATTGCAGTAGGTACTTAATAATATTCAATGCAAATAATTAAACTCAAATATATACACGTGATTGTGTACATTGCACTTGCAGGTAACATAAGGTCAACGAACAGACCTTTTGAAACCCTATTAAATTTTCATTAATAATTTAACTTTAATATACATAAATATTACAGACACGGATGTACTGTTTTTATTAACCTATTACGTTTGACGCTGTAATTTTATAAATTTAATAACTGGGAGGCAGAGGTTTCTAACTTCTACAAAAGAGTCTTGTTCGAAGTGTACCCTTTTCCGAACAAACCTCATTTTAGATTTTCTTAGATTTAAACTTTAAACTTTCGATTTACTTACATTTAGAAATCTTAAACCGAGTTCGATGGTTGACTGTACAGTTTGTTCGAAATAAGTAAGCCGATCGGAAGTTGTCTGCAAGTGGTTTGGAAGTGGTAAATTTTAATAGAAAAAGTCGGTGTAAAGATAATTAGAGTCGTATATGTTTCACAATTCTAATTATTTTGTTTACTAATTTCGATATTTATGTATAAAAACAATAAATTAAACGATTTTACCACCGTGGTAGTTCGGAACGGCTAACTTCCGGTCGGCTTACTTATTTCGAACAAACACATCTCTTCATCGTATCTAACTATATTAGTTACGTCTGTTCTAACTGAGGTAAGGTAATAATAAATAAGTAGGTAAGTAAACCAGCCATTATCTTATAAAACTGCCAAAAACCAGCCAAACCAAATATTCTTTAAAGACAACGATTTGATCAGAAAAATGTAATAAGTACATACTTAAGTGTGAATTCTATATTTTAAAATTTTCCAGTACCTAATAGGTTGGTGAGTTGGTGTACCTATTTCAAGTGAAGGGAGGTGCTGTGCCGGTCCTGTGCCTGTGCAATGAAAAAAAAATACTGTTTCATTAGATATACTAAATTTAAAAGAACTACATAGCTACTAAGTACATTTTCAAAGTGTGACATTTTGTGTCTCGGTTGATAACAACCGAGCTGCATAGATTTGTTTTTTTTTTTTATGTTTTGCACTAATGTAAGTAACAAAGAGTGCAGCTATGAGATCTATGTAAATGAACGACCTCGAGACATGCATTAGGTAAATCCACGCCGGCGCCGTCTGCGCATTATGCATCCCACCTGCATCCAGGGATGCCATAATATCAAGAATTTGTGAATTCGTTAAAACGTAGTGGAATGTGATATAAATGTTTACTTAGGGTGATAGCAAAAGGAAAAATTTTTATTCATGGCGCAATTTCGATTTTATACCTTCAATAAAATATCCGCAACCACCGTTTCTGTTTATGTGTGAACCCTAATCACAGTGCAGTGAAACAGCGCAGCAACTAACAATAACTTTCATGTAGCGACCCTGACCTGACCTTTGTAGGACACTAGGCGACTCTTTCGCGTTATTGTCTTATTCATTATTATTTTAAAGCTATGTATTGGAGACGCAATAAAGGTTGTATATAACGGCATTTAACAATAAAATATTATAATAATGATGTTTTCTACATTACATTAAAAAAAAATACCAGCTAACTGCAAGAGATAAAGGTAGGTACCTGATGATATGCAATAAGTAAGATATGGATATAGTAAATGATAGTTAAAGCAAATAATATAAATCTTTGAGTGCCTTTATGTCACGAGAGTCCAAACGACTGGTTTGGCCTTGTTCGGAACATACTCCGAAATAACTCCGCCTTCTTCAGGTACAGTTTATGTAGTACGGAGATTATTTAGTCCCACCCTCAGATCAAATAAAAAGTTAAGATGGAACTTTGCGAACAAAGAAGTGAGGCCGGCTAAAACTACGCCATGCCGTTTACAAACATGATTACAGGCACACACGTATACCGAAACTACGCCTTATCTTGTCAGTCGAGCTATCGACAGCTCGACCAACCTTTGTTCGTAAAGTTCCATCTTAGCTTTTTATTTGATCTGAGGTCCCACCGTGAGCTTTCAGTTCAGCTTTCATCATAAATGACAATACTTGAAGCTGTTTCACTACCATCCGACTATTCGCCTAGTCCTTTGAGTATCCTACCTATGTGTAATAGGTACTTAGATTACCTAGTAAATAGATGTACACCTGTATCAATATTTCAAGACTATATGACGCACAAAAGTATTTTTGTTTTTATTATTCGCTAGGGCAAACAACAAATGATGTAATAAAAAAGGGTTGTAATTATAAAAAAATACATTAAGTATATATGCAAAAATAAAATATTTGCATTTTAGGTAAGTATAGGTAGGTAAATACCTACGTACTTAATTACAGAAAACATTTTGATATCTCTTTAGAGCTCAGAGTTAGAAAACATTACAAAAACGTCGATTAAGATAACTATGATGGCTTTATCGCTAACTGAAGGCCTTAGGAGTCATTAACGATAGACGCTATTTAATTCCTTAATGAAATCCTATCAATAGAAGGTACTAAGAGAAAGTCGCTCTACTGTTCAACCTACATACAAAAAGAGTTGCTCCCACAAAATTAATTGCCTCAGGAACATTATCTCCGTTTTTCCGTATCTTAGTTAAATATTAACTGTAACATTACTGTTACCGTTATGTAATAGGTATGTTCTGAATCTACAATAAGTAATCTGCATTCCTTATTTTTTTTTAATCTATTTGATGGTTGCAGAAAGTGGTTAAGAAGTGGTATGCGTTTTCAAGCTTACTTACAGTTTGTTCGAAATAAGTAAGCCGATCGGAAGTTGTCTGCAAGTGATTTAGAAGTAGTAAATTTTAATAGAAAGAGTCGGTGTTAAGATAATAATTAGAGTCGTAGGTATATGTTTCACATTTCTAATTATTTTGTTTACTTAATATCGATATTTACGTATTAAAACGCTTATTTGAACAATTTTATCACCGCGGTAGTTCGGAACGGCTAACTTCCGATCGGCTTACTTATTTCGAACAAACTGTATTTAGGTTAACATTTTGCATGTAAGTTAAGTTGGGTAGAAAGGTTCCCCAATAAAATGATACTCGTATATGTACCTAGATAAGTCCTTAGTTCTTTAAGGTATCTGGATAGATCAGTGATTGAACGTCCTATGTACCTATTGTAGGTACGTAATTGAATAATACGATTCTACTCATAACACGTTTCTAAACAACTAATTATCAGCTTCAGGTTTTTGCTGCTTAGTGCGTCACAATGTTTTTTAATAAAGTCGTTTGCCTAACTCACTTAAATACCAATTAAATTTTAAATATTTCTGATTTAACATCTAAAACTGTACTTACTTAATTTGTCCAAAATTATCGTAATGAGTAGATACGACATATTTGTGGCTACGTCATTATTCGAATAAGGGGGTCTGTACTCGTGCGCATTCAGTGGTCGTGCCTGTCTGGATCGCTGCCGTCATATTTTGTGTTTGCCCGCCATACTACGCGTCTTCCTTCTCTCTGCGTCATACACTAAGGACATTCATGATTACGTCATTCCTTCAGGTTTACTTTTCATGTCAATTTTTTCTTCTACAGTTTCATAAGGTGTTTACGTCTTAGAAATGAGCGTTCTATAGTGACAAACAAGATTTGGTTCTCACGGCATATAAATTTACGTTCAATAGGAAACTGATAAAAGCATTTGATTAATTTGATCAATATTTGATACGCCATGTTTTGTTGATGTATCATTATAAATATTGTTGTTTGTGAAATTGTAAACGTTTAAGTTTGTCACTTGAGACACAATAACGTCAAACGAAAAGAAAATGATTCCTATTGTTCCTACGTTGAAATTGAATTGCATATAACATAATTGTACCTACCTGCTTGTATTTTGTAATCATCAATACTAGGCACGGGTCTCTTCTCAGAATTAGAGGGATTAGGCATTTCTAATAAACATAATTAATATTGTAATATAAACAACTTTTTCCCAGGGTAGATAATTCATACTTTATATCTCTTATCTATGTCCCTACCTAGGTATTATATATACTATATAAAATAACTACTATATAACGACAACTAGGTATATAAAACTGTATAAAATGACCGCAAAACAGAACGGAGCAAAATACATATTTATGTACCTAGGTAGAGGTTATAGATTGCCTAGGCATAGGATTTGTGGCGCCACACCGCGTATAATTTTTTTATGGTTCGCCGTAGCTTCACCGCAATTTATTTTTGTAATCTAGGTAAAGCAACGTTTCGGTTTAAAAACCTTATCTGTATAAGTCCCTGTAGTCTACAGAGAACATTGTTGCTCCTACTACGCAAAAGACGTGACTCACGGTGCCAGCCCAAGTTAAAGAGAAGTTAGTTAAGTTTAAGCAATTACCTACTAATGGGCATGATGATAGGCTTATTAGGTAAATTTAAAAAATAGCTGGAAATAAGTCTTCTTATAGTTAAACAAGAGCTTCAGCCAACATAGCGTTATTTTCTTAAAGTTAGGTAAAGATACTGATCCAATGAGCAGTAATCTAACCTACAGTTTTGTGAGAATATGTAGGTGCACAGAATGCTGTGCATGCAGTTTTGTTAGATTAAGTAGCATCTCCCATACATTTACAAAAAAAAGTAGTTAGAATTATATGAAAGCCACCACAAAGATATAATATATGAAGGGTAGAATGATTATTTTTTATTAGTTTTCTAATTAAAGAAAATTTCGTAGTGAAAGAAAAATTCGATGTCAGGCAGGGTTTGAACCTGCGTCTCTCTGGTTAAGTACACCAGACGCTTTGCCAACTAAGCTACCGAGACCACTGCCTGTGATGTCGAATTTCTCTTCCACATTTTACGTCTTCAGGCGACGTCAGCACCATCAATTGAAGAATTGTTAGTGAAAGAAAAATTCGATCTCATTTCTTTCACTAAAAATCAACATCAACCTATTACATCGTCCACCTGCTGGGCACGGGTCTCCTCTCACAAGGAAAGGTATAAGCCTATAGGTATAGTGTACCATTATGCTAGTCTACTCCGGGTTGGCAGACTTCAAATGCCGTCAAGAAAATCTCAAAAAAATAAAAATCTCCCTCTCAAAATTAATAATTATCTTATACGCAAAGTACGAAAAGTCTGAGGTTGGATGAGGTTGGATTTGGAGCCTGGGATTCGAACTCGAGACCTTTGACTTGGCGTTCAAATGGTCATAATAATAGACTATCACTGTACTTAATAAAAATATGATAAAATCAACATAGGTAACTTGTACCTTCATAAACTCAAAAAGCGGTCCTATTTAGAAGGTTCTAATTTAACTTATGTATACCATAAGTAAGTAGTTAATGCGTGTTAGTATCTACTAGGCAGAGTACCTACCTACCTACTTAACTTACCGTCGTAACAATTGGTAAAAACTCAACAATATAGAACAGTCCGCTTAGGGAGAACGTACCAATGCATTTGTTTTGTTGACGAATAAATCGCTGCAGTAGTTTTTGTGAAAAACGGAAGGCGTTAGGAAAACTCAGAGGTGCTGCGGTGTGTGCGCGGGCGGCAAGACGGCCGCGACGCCTACGTCACGAGAAAGCCGAGGTCTCTATAAAACCGCCAGCGTCCCTCCCTCTACATCACACGCTCGCTAGCAGCAGTCGTTAGCTCACGCACGTTCGCTCGCTACTCGCGCTCTAATAATTGTTATCGCTCACTCGTGTTAGCGCCGTCTACGCACACACTCGTACGCAATGACCGTAACCAGCAAGATGAACAGTGTCTCCCGTCAGTCTGTCCTGAGTCGCCTCGGCCCTGGCGGGTTACTGTACGCAGCCAATAAAATTTTAGCGGTACGTCATCGAATTGTGCTTAGTGGTTGAATAATTGTGTGAAAGTGAACATTAACAACAAGTGTTTCATTATGTGCTACATGGTGTTTTACGTGTGTTTTTCGTTGTCCTCAGGTCGCAGTGCCTGGCAAAGAGGAAGAACGCTGGCGCAGCAAAGATGAAGGTGCGCTGTTCAAACGCTGGCGACGCACCGCATCTCCTGTTGAGGCACCAACCTCTACGCCAACACCCACTGCACCCACCCCACAACCCTCCGAGTTACTCAAGTTTTTAGCTATTGTGAGTATTGACTATAATTAACCATAGGTACTTTAAATTATCTAAATGACCCTAGCCTACTTATAAGTCAAATCAGTTTTTCATCATCATCAAGCCATGATATAATTTCCCACTGCTGGGCATGGGTCTCCTCACAGTCAGTTTTAAATCGGCCCAATCACACTTGACAGTAAATATTAAAAAATATCCGTAGACCATAGTTTTTAAACGTTTAATTCTACTTGTTACAGAATGCATTGGAATTATCAGCACCTGCGTCTGATGCGTTGCTTAAATCACGCTCGTCAGAATGGTTTCAACTAGCTGGGCATCCTGGCTCGCTGGCGCCCGCCGGCCCTGGAACCGTCTGGAAGCGCCGCGCCGCCGGTGACCACCCGGCCCACAACCCTGAGCGCGACGCTTACGAAGCGCTTGCCGCCTGCCCACATATGCGTTCTGCTATCCCACGTTACTACCGTGAACTGGAATATGGTGGCGAACGTTTCATTGAACTACAAGACTTATTACACGGCTTTAGAAATCCTCATGTCATGGACGTGAAGATGGGCACACGCACTTTTCTGGAAGATGAAGTCAGTAATGCCCGTGCTCGTACCGACCTCTATGATAAAATGGTGCGTCTGGACCCTAAAGCTCCCACCGAAGCCGAGCATGAAGCTCGGGCTGTCACAAAACTACGTTATATGCAATTCCGAGAACAGCGATCCTCCTCTGCCGAGCAAGGCTTTCGCATTGAAGCAGTGAAAGTCCCGGGTGAACCACCTCTCACCGATCTGCAAAAAGTGCGCGAACCTCAACAAATCGCAACTACGGTGGCTAGATTCCTTGGGAATAATGAACGCGCGCGTCGTGCTATCATTAATAGACTTCGTGAAATAAGAGAACTTTTTGAAAATTCTGATTTCTTTAAAACTCATGAGATCGTCGGCAGCAGTATATTCATTATTTACGATGATGAACGCGTTGGAGCGTGGCTCATTGACTTCGCCAAAACTAGAAGTGTGCCCGAAGGTTTCCAAGTGAATCATCGTGCTGAGTGGCAACAAGGTAATCACGAAGAAGGTTTCCTCTATGGCTTAGATAGACTCATTCATACTATAGAAACTGCTAAGTTCCCGACGCCGGGCGACGAAGCATCGACGGAACCGGATGTATCACGTTGAACATAATCTGGCGAGAGACCATGGACTCGCCCCTCGGTCGTTGTCACCGTTCGCCTGGCCTTGCGCCCCAGTACCGCTCCACTAGCGCCCGACTCGACGCACGGAGAGATGTATCATAAAAACTATGTATATTTTTGCATATGAAAGAGAATTGCGATTTATCGCTTAATGTTTCGATCTAGTCCTTAATTAATTAAATAAACTCGTCATGTTTTTATAAAACTTGTTTATTTTTTGCTCCGATGAACAACCCACATAATATGTACCTATGTGGGATGAACTGTTGCAAATGCTACTTAACGTAATAACAAAAGATCGGTCGGTCATCGGTCTACCTAGTTTCGGTGAAACATAAACTACTGGACCAATGATGTAACGAATTAGGAACATTAAGGTCTTGGGGTTCGACTCCCCAATCTAACTATATCTGATTTCAAGTAGTATAGCAGATGTGTAACCACTGCATATCCCTTTGTTGACTAGACTTGAAGATGGACGGATGAAAGAAAAGGAACCTACTAACGCCATCTATCGCAGTGACAAGTAGTCGGTAAGTAGTTGCTTTACATAATTTGTAACGCAGATTAGCAGATCACTCAAGTCGACCTGTTATGGTGGTGGCTCCCAAATTAGCATCTCGGCTATGTGCATCGAAGCTTGGAAAAAGAACAAAAGCGAAATATAGGGAACAAATAAGCTACAGGAGGCTTAAAGGTCCTTTAGGTTAGGGAGCTCGTTATGGTCGTGGCAACGATGTGTGACATACACATCCCAAGCCCATTGGCGAAGACAAAACGGCAAAGGAAGGCAAGTTTTTGGTCGGTACGAGTCCTACATACCCTATCGCCTCCCCAGGTAGCAGACGATCCACGAAATTTTCTGGACCCCAACAAAAAAGTACCTAGTTATTATGTTGCAGATTAGTAAAAAGAAAAACGCACATAGGTAGGTACATAACTTCAGTACTATAGAAGCTGGTTTTGGGTTTTAGAAAAAAAAAATAGGGTTTTCACGAGTGGCACATTTTTAAGCACTTACTAGAACAGTGAGTAGTAGGTACTTGCTACTGTACCTGTAGATACTACTGCTAACTGTGGTTTTCCGCACAGGATGTTTACCCCGTAGTCATTGATATTACTTAACTTCCTCATCATACACAGGTAGGTATCATGTATTATATACCTACTAGTGGATCGTAACGAATGTGATTTCAATTCCCATAGCTCTGAGTATGGGAACGACGAGCGGTTTTTATTTAGTGCAAATTATATCTACCTATCCTATCCTGTCGGCTCCCTTGGCGGCGGATAATCTCAGACAATTTTCCGCACAATAAATAAAAAAGGGGTGTTGTATGATGTAGACCGACTGGAGTTTGTCTACAACGCGACCAGAAATGTTCCAACTACGGATAAAAGTAGTTATGCGCAATTGTTTATTAAGGAAAATTACAAAATAACTTGAACATTTGCGTAATTGATCCTGAATAAAACGTCGCAGACTAGAATTGACGTAATTAACAAGTAGTTAAATAAAAAATATATTTCAGCTCATTATTGGTTATTGATAAAATTAACATACCTAAGTAGATATTTAAATGTTAATATACCTAAAGGAAAATGACACTAAAACCCGCAAAATTGTTGGTGTCGGTGTCGATCTCGATTGAGGAGCCATGTTTGGTATTTAACTGGGACAGTGCGTTCCTTTATTTAGTAGGAATCCTGGAATTTGTAGTAGAAGCCTTCAACATAATGACTACTAAATTATATGGTTGATTACTTTATTAGATACAATGGGCTGCATATATAGATTGAGGAGCCACAACACAAATCAAAGCATAGTACATAGTATATAAAATCAATTTTTTGTACAGGATAAACACACTACAAACCTACATAAATTTCTAAAATTCATAGACTATTTTTGGAGATCTCCAGTGGCTCTTCAATCCTAATGTTTGAATTGAGCCTCGAATACTTTCCATTAAATTCCAGGGCTCCAACAACATTTCCATGTTTATATACCAAAAATGGGTCCATAATCCATACCGACTGCCATGCACTCTCTGTAGTAGATAATACATGGTAGCTTTAAACAATCAATTAAAATACCTCTTGTAAGTAGGAACAGTTGCCAGCACTTCAGATTATACAAAACTGTCAAATTCTCCAAATGATTTTAAACCTTATACTGTTGAAAGTTTAAATCGACTGAGAAAATTTACATTTTGTGGAAACCTGATGTGCTGGCAACCATACTTACAACATTGATAATATTATCAATAAAATTGCAACTAGGAAAGATATTTTTACCATGTTCTAGAAACCATTAACAGAATGAGAAAGTAAAGGTAGGTTATCATTATAAACACCAGGCCACCACTTCCATGATTGTGAAAGAGGTTACGCGGTAGGCGTGTGTAACTCTTTACTGAGTCGACTCACTGATTCGAAACATTTAGGTGTTCCAAATGATTGGAACAGTAATAATGTTTCAAATGTATCATTTGTATCATTAGTATCACTATCGCTTGCGATGAGAGAGACAGTCCAAGGCTTAAAGAATCACTGAGACACTGAGTGACAACCGTAGCGAAAGAGCGGGAAAACAATAAAATATAGTCAGGGGAGAATGAGATAGCAAAAGTGATGAATTCCTATTTTCGATACCTATGCACGCAATAATGACACTCTATTGGCAGCTTTATGTTCAATTACGTAAGGGCGTTTTTGGCATTGATATTGATAGTGTGTTTTGGCATTGATATTGATAGTTTGTCTTGGCATCAATTGTATTTTGTTGCTTCAGTTTAAATTTCACCTAAATGAAACAGTTTGTTACAGAGGCTCAGTTCCTTCATACACACTGTTAGTACAGTAGATTTACCGTAATTTTGTTAATTACTCAACATTCACAATTGTGAATAAGTTAATAGTAGGTAATGTCGCAATTTCTACTTCTATATACCTGGAATGAGTTATCGTCGAATAAGTTGCAAAAAAAATTAATTTCGCGCCCAAGGCAACCTTAAAATTTACAAATGTACGCACGGCTACACATCAAGCTATACAAACCAGTTTACGCTGGCCTCTTATTGTATGGGTAATCTATACAATGCGAGATCCGCTTAAACTGGTTTTGTATAGGTTGACCTGTAGCCGAGTGTACTGTATTTTTCAGGAAAATACTGTTCTTTTAGAATTCTGTATTTTTAAGGAATTAATTTTTCAGGAAAATCCGATTTTTTAAATTCTGTATTTTTGTCTCTGACAAGACTCTTTTTTAGACTCTGACACGATGTTCCAAATGACCGCGTACCATATCCCGTATCTCTGGTTTGTCTCAGTTTCTCCGCGATGATAATGTGTATTTCATATCTTTGACTCACTGAGTCAAAAATTCCAAATGAAACATATCAGTGATCCGGAATGACCGTATCCCGTATCTCTGGTCTGTCTCAGTTTCTCCGCGATGTGCCGTAACAATGCGTAATTCATATCTTTGACTCAGTGTTCCAAATGATACATATCAGTGTTCCGAATCAATTTACTGTTTCAGATACAAATGATCCAATCATGTAGATGAGACATTTCTCCCACGCCTATTACGCGGCTTTGTAGATCCGAATCTAAGCAAAAGCAGTTTTTTGGACCGTTGGTGACATCTATCGGTTGAAATGAGAAATTCGTGGTTATTATTCTACTAAAACTTTGGCTATTTTTGCACAATATAAATTACTTTCCAAGGTCATTCGGAAAGGGGAACTACATTGTCAGAATCATATACAATAAGATTGTCTGAATCTACCGACTCGCTAGGCTTTTTGCTTTGATATGGAGGGGTCTCCTACATTTATCAACGACAAATCGGCTATCGGCCTTAGCAGCGATGGGGAAAAATCGAGGTCTCAGCTAGAGTATCGCTGTCTTAATTGTCATTTCCGAGTAGTGTGGTTATCGGTAGGGTAGATCCTTATAAGGATTAAAACACATGGTTACCATACATGTTTTGAGAACGAATTATTAAGTATATTATAATTATATTTAATAAACAATACAATGACACAAGAAAACTAACAATAAGTAACATAATTTGTTGACATAATACTTTAAAATTAAATATAACAGGCACTATCATCAAGTCAAATCTACTGATTAAAGTGGTGCACAAACACCTCTAAAAGATAAAAGCTATAGCAATCAAATTCGACTAAACACGAGAAATACATGTCATAATATGATAGTATGCAGCATACACATCCAAATGTCTTCAGGAATCATCAACTAAGAATTGTAATATTATCATCTCTTGGTCTTGGATACCAAGACAGTAAGATTAAACAAATATGTCAGAAAGGAAAAATAAAATTTCAGGCCCGCTACAAGTATAGTCACAATTAATTTCATAGCTTGCCTTGACTCTACTTTTTTGGGGTCATTTTGTGTTTTCAGTCACTATTTGTTACACTTTAATAAATAATAGTTTATACCTAAGCAGTATATAAGTTTCAATGCTGTCATTCTTGGATTAAAATTTTATAAAATTTGAGTAAATTGTAAATAGTCCCATAGCATTCATTCAAGTTATCATTATTATTTTTAAGACATTTCTACATTCGTAATAAAGAAAAAAATATTAAGACAAAATTAGCAAGTCAGAAACGACATATATTATGAGTCAAACATAGTTATGTTTTTCTTGGCCTTAACAATCCTGCAATTATTAACCTGTGTGGCAAACCTTAGAGAATTTAGGGTCTCACTGAAGCATTCATCAAATTGGTTGATATTTACCAACATAAGCGTTTTTGAATTACCTCCCAGACTGGGCATCAACAAGTGGGTCAGTTTGGAATTTCTGTAGGGTATATGAGACTGATTAGTCTGTAGTGATAAAATTACTTTAGACAATTCTGACAAAGATCTGTTAATATGCTTCGTCTCGTCCATCCGTTGTGTGGTTTTTCCGCTCTCTGATCCAGCCAGATCCACCAAGTTCAAGTTGCTAGTGTATTTTTCTTTACGTTTTTCGTGTATCGCCGATATTTTAATTTGTGCAACTGAGTGAGACCGGGAACTGCGTTCATTGTTCAAGGTCGCAGCTGTCTGTCTGTTACGTTGGGCAAATATCATCAGCCTGATAAAATCATGTGAGTTCTTCACTATCTCTTCTTTTAAGTTAGAGACATACACATCGGTACCTTTGGAATTAACCATTTTAATCTCGTGAGTTACTTGGTCCTTGCTTGAATTAAGAAGGTCATAAATAATTTCATTATATATCTCCAAAAATGATGCTTTTATTGTTAATTCCCACCCCATGCGCTTTAAATCCTCCATGCATGTGAAAATCATATTAAATGCCCGAGGTATGATTCCATACTCCTCAGTACCACATCCACCCTCCATAGTGTATGTTTTACCAGAACCAGTTTGACCATATGCAAAAATACACACATTGTATCCATCTAATGCAGACTGGACCATAGTTGACACTTCAGCAAAAACATCTTCCTGGGATGCATGTGGTGTAAATATACCATCAAATGTAAATCCATGTTGTGGCTTCCCTTTCCTTACTGAATTTAACAACTCTACTTTTTCAACTTCTATAGAGCAAGCATCAAGAACATTAAGATTGAATCTTGGTTTTGTTTGTTCTGATTCCAATGGTGGCCTTATTCTACAGTAAACTCTAATGTTCCCTTTCAAATCTTGGATTGTGTTTCTCAAGTCTCTTTGTTCTTTGTGCATTGCAGCTAATATATTCTGTAATATTTCTGATTCTGACTTATATTTAGCAATAGTTTCTTGTGCTTCTTTGTAGTCCAGTTGCAATTTGTCAAATTGTATAGATATTTTTTTAAGATGGTCTGTTAAGACTCTCAATGCCTCTGTTTCTTCTTCAAGGCTTTTGTGTTGCCTAGAGAGTACATTGAATTCTAATTGAATTTTATCAAGC
Organism: Subacronicta megacephala; assembly: GCA_958496365.1. Classification (NCBI taxonomy): domain Eukaryota; kingdom Metazoa; phylum Arthropoda; class Insecta; order Lepidoptera; family Noctuidae; genus Subacronicta; species Subacronicta megacephala. Next base: position 9,570,786 of record OY292517.1, on the reverse strand, counting down.
TCAGCAGTCTTCTGCTTTAAACTATTCGTTATTTCATCAAGTAGAACAGTTTTACGTTTAAGGTTTTCATTTTCAATCTTCTGAATATCTAAATCAACTTTCATTTTATCATATTCTTCGCTCTTACCTCGCAATTCTGTAAGAGATTTCAATAAATCTTCTTTCAACTTGTCCCTCTCATCAATGCAGGTCTGCACTGAATCTTTAGTCTTTTCATAACTGTCTGATACCTCAATGTGTTTTTCTTTTAAGTCATCAAATTCACTCTTCATATTCTTATGCTTTCCCAATAAGTCATTGAATCTAGCCTTATAGTCATATGGTGCTATTTTAGGAGCCACAGTTATTTTCTTCTCAACTTTTGTCACTTTTGGTGGTGGTACGTTTACAGATGATGGTGCTGTTGCCGACCTTTTCAGGCGTTGAGCAGGTACTGTGGATGATGATGGTCCATTGCGCACAGGTTTGGTGTGATTCATAATCAAATCTTTTTTATCAGCATCACTGAGAGTACTAACAAGTGTCCTGGACAATGGGCGACGATTTATTAGACTCGGTTTATTTTCTTTAGTAGCTGTTACTGGCAACTTGGGTATTCGAGACATCTGTAAATAAAGAACCAATTGTTTAACAAGATTATAAAACTTTCTAGTTTTTTAAGAACTTACTACTTGTATATTATGTAAATAAATGGATGCCAGTGCCTATTCAAAGACTAGGCATAGGTACCTACAACAAACTATATTTTGCAATGGTTGGTACTAGGTACATAACTATTACAATTTACAATGTTTTTGATTTCTAGTCCTGACATACCTTATTCATCACAATGTGCACTAAAGTTGGGTCGCACAGGCAGTAGGTACACAAACAGTTGATAATTATATTCTGTAACACAAATATTATCAAATTAGCCTATTGAAATTATTCAAAATATTACGCACTTTTGTCAAATTGTTTTAGGCCTTGTAAAATGGAAAACGTTGAGAAGTACTACGCTTTCATTCACAAACACTTCAGTATACGTTCGTTATATCAATTTCTTCATATTTATTGGAGAAATTACCAATTTTGTTTAATTATTGCTCGCCTTCCGTAGAATAAAACAATCGTTTGCTGTGTCAATGAACATAGATCGCCACAACGGATACTTTCAATTCAAAATTCAAAATTTTAATTTCCCGACGCTTGTATTGTCATTGGCTCAATGGATCGTTACATAGACAAAAAGAGTCTATGCATATCTAGGCTAGCTCTTTATCGTTTCAGAGGATTTTTTTGTAGTGTAGTATTAATAGAAAAGAAGAAAACGAGACTTTTTAATTTATTGAAAAAAAGAAACATTTATTTGCACAGAATACAGGAGGTACACACAGCTACACATCAAGCTATACAACATCAGTTTAGACTGACTTCCCATTGTAAAGATTTTCCATACCATTCAAGGCCAGCCTTTATTGGATATGTATAGCTTGATCTGTAGCCGTACGTACATACATACATGGCAGTAGAAAATGGACATGGAAACTTTTGCTTAAATTACGTTCGATTTTAATGTAAGTTGTAAATTTTGGCCGAATCCTCTATTTTACAGCAAAAGCTTCTACGATGGCGATGCGATGATAGTTTAAGAAAATTTGAAGAATCTTATAACGATTAGCTTAGTGTATAAAAAGTCCTTCCCATCAATTTCGATGACGGCGACCCTGAATTATTAATTATCATTATTTAGGAATAATAGTTAAAAAAAAAATACTCCTTTCATACTATTTAATTTAAATATCAAATATATACGATTATTATTTCCTTTATTTTATTTTTTCACATTATATTACATTTTTAAATATTTTTATAAAAACTGTAAAGAAGACAAAAACATTTAAAAATAATATATATATATAGGTATTTAGAAATAGTAACCCACCGGCATCGGGAGCAGGGTCCAAGCCACCGGTGGTGAGGGCCCCAGAGAAAGAAACCTCCTAACAATACGGGCCGTGTCTAAAAGGACCTTCGAGCAACACGGAAAGGGAGAAGCCATCCGTAGCGTTCCCCTCTGCCAAAGTACAAGCCCAAATAGCCATATGCGTTTTATAAAACGATTTTTAACTAAACCAAGTCAAGCCACGCGAGTGAACACAGCGGTCCTCAAAATGCCAAATTGTTCGGTTTTCTGCTTCAAAAAGAGGTCTGGAACATCAAATCTACTAAAAGATGGTATTACATTTCACATGTAAATAAATTTTTACCATATTTTTCTATTTAATTGCATTTAGACACCAAATTTGTGTATTCTATTTTAAATTATTATCAGATTTGTGTACCAACATCGAGTCCGATCACCCGTACAAAATACGGATCGGTCGAGCGATAAATTCGAATTCTTGCCGATGAACAATTTAGGGAGGTTACCTTTAACGTTGATCCAAACGCGTAAGCGCCATGAATTTTACGGCGCTTTCGACTTTTCTTATTAGCGAGAGCCTTAACTTAAAAAGCGTCTTAACGCTGCATGTTTTTTCGTTTGGTTCCCCCCGCAAAAATGGCAGAACTATTTGGTCGGTAATATATCGCTAAGGCTACTCCCTACCGTGTTGCTCGAAGACAAAGACGGCTCTCTGGATCGAGCCCCTGACCAAGCCACTCAACGAGAGCCTCCTGAGATGTTGATCGAGGCTCTTAGCTATGCCATTAGCTGACACAACGATTGGTACAATGGTTGCTGAATCCACCTCCCACATGTCGACAACCTCATATATACTATTTATTATTATACTATTTAATTATTTTTAGCGTGAACTCTAATATGGCTCGCTAGACAGAACGGCTTAGTAATGCAGGAGTTAAGACACGTCAGATTATAATACTTCGACTCGAATTTTGTATTAAATATTAAACATGATTATTTTTGTATCTGTTATTTATTTAAGCAAATCCATTAGAGAGTAAAGGGACCATAATAATAAATCAGTAGTTATACAATTATATTAAAATAAAAACAAACTATCAATTTTTTTTAATCGAAATGTAGCGATACCGTACTGTGCCCGCTTAACCGCTTTTCATGACTTTCTTGACACATACTTCAACAGCAGACCGGACGGAACCGATAACCGAATCGAGAATATCATGGATCATGCTTGTATTTTTCTTTTTGGTCGTTCACGAGTTTATTTTTTTACTTGGTAACATACGACGATGTGAACTAGAATTTTGATATGTTCTTCATGAAAGCGGAAAAGCTATATTGTACTTTCCAGATTCTGATTGGCTAATACTTTAGTTAAAGTAACATAACTACCAATCTGATAACAGGCTACATACTGCTAACAGCGTGTGAGAACTAAAACAAATGAAATCAAATTGCCATTGCTATCCTATCAAAGTATTGTACGAAGTGCAGTGTATAATTTCGAAAAGTGGATAGTTATTTTATTGTGTTTAAGTGTAAAGTGAAATATTTTCTTAGAATCGTTTCGTATCTTCCTAATATCGTTGAGTTATACCTTTTAGTGGCAAGTTATAATAAAAACAAACCGCATTGTTAAACTGTTTATCACCATTGACGGATGTCCTTGTAGATTTTGCAAGAAGTGAAGTGGCGGCAAATTTGACTTTTTTAATGATTTATTATTTTTTATATAAATGTAGCTATAAACACCACGATAAACATACGTAATGGGTAGTCCCGAAGAAAATGTTCTTGCTTGTGAAAGCAACGTGGTAGAAAATGCTGATAACGAAACTGCTGGCGAAATTTCTGAAAATGAAGTAGGCGACTCTACAGAATCTTCTTTAAATGTTAGTGAGTCTAATGTTTCACATTCGTGCGACGCAAACACTTCAAAGGATGGTGATTCCTCGGGTGTGGGCAATTCAAAGAAGACCAAAAAGAAATTTCGTCATGGTAAGAAGGGTCATACGCCCGCCAAGGACAATCCAGATAGGAGTACCGTTCGTCGAGTGAATTACATTGGTACCAAGTTTAAGCAAGGGAGAAAAAGAGCCCAAAGCTTTCCTTCCATTTCAAAATTTTTCTTACCCCACAAGAGACCGCGTAAAGATGTTTTCATTCCTCCTACAAAATTTTTACTTGGTGGTAATATATCTGATCCTCTCAATTTGAATAGTTTACAAGATGAGGATATCAATAGAGCTATGAATGCAGTCACACCGGAATCTTCGCCTCTACCTACACCACCTCGGCATAAGGCTAAGATTGATGTTATTATTCCTCCTAACATCAGGGACCCCTTGAATTTAATGGAACCCTTGGACAATGAGGAGTATGAAAAAAGGCTTGAGATGCAGCGACGTAAGCCGCGAAAGAAGGCTAGGCTAAGGCGACGCACAACAGAAAATAATACATCACCTGCAAAAGAAGAAATACCTGAAGTGGTTGTTGAGGGTATAAAAGAGCCACCACCCCCTGAACCTTCAACATCTGCATGCAAATCACGCAAAAGATCTTGTAGTGATAGTGACAATGCCTCCCAGAAGGGGAAAGATCCAAAAAAATTGCGTCGGATGGATTCATTGGATAAAATAGTTAGTCCAGTGGTGCCTCAGCCCGGTGCGTGGATGCGTGCCCGGCCACAGCAGCGCACGGCACCACCAGAACGCCCTGCCTCTCCACATCGTACTAAACCGAAATCTAGCACTGATGAAGAGCAAAAGTTGCCCACATTCCATCCTAAAAATTCAAGATATCAGTATGGAAATTATGACAGGTAAAATTACTAAGCTAATCAATAGCCACTAGTAGGAAGAATTTAAACATTTTAAACCACCTATATAAATGCAAACCTCTTTGAGCTCCTCTGTTATTTTGCCAGTTGGAGATATTAACATGACAACTGTTTGACCTCCAAGTAAATCTTTTGAATAGAATTATTGTGTATAGGGCAAACATACTTAGTATATATAAAATTAAAATTTTAAGGAGTGTAACTAGTATGATATACACTTAAGCATAATGACTGTTATATCAACATCTAATTAATAATTTAAATTATTGTGTTCCAGGTATTATGGTTACCGTAATTTGAATGCCATGATGGACATTCGACTGCAAGTTTTTGAGATGCATCGTCATCTATTCCAGAATAAAGATGTGTTGGATATTGGGTGTAATGTGGGACACATTTCAATAGCTGTAGCACGCACACTTGGTGCGCGATCAGTCGTTGGCATGGATATAGACCCTGTACTGATAGGTATGTATCAAGTTTAGTCCAATAAGTTGAGTTTATTTGAAATTAAATTAAGATTAGAAATATGTAGGTTGCTGATTTAACCTGATTAGGTGGTATTCACTTTTGGCTAGCATCCAACTATACACACATTTATTGTGTGATTTCCTAACGTTTTAGTTTCAGTCATTTACTTTAAATTCAATTATTGGGTTATGTGATCATAAAAATGAAGTTACAGGTAATAAACATGAAACCTACAAAAAAGCTTAACAGAAATTAACTGCTGCAAACTAAGAAGTATTCTAACTTTCCATGCATTATTTAACTTTTAAAGCATTTTTGATGGAGGAAGATTGTTTTGTATTGTTTTGTATTTGCAATTTAAAAATATCAATATAACGCGATAAAATCCGTAAAAAACTGAGTTGTATTTCAATTGTTTTGTATTGTTTATACTTTTCTATTTCACTCTTACACATTCTATTGTATAATAGAATGTTTTATTTATTGATAATTTTTGTTAATTTTTAAATCTTACTTTGATTGTGAAGGAGGATACTTAGTATAGTACAATTTGTTGATTAACCCCCCTTCTCCCATAAAGAGACTATTATACGGTATTTATTAGAATGACATAGGTATACATTTTAAGGTACTATGTGGTTTACTTTGGAAATATAATCATAGAAACTTGTTGTTAATTGCAGGACGTGCAAGGAAAAATCTAAAGTCTTTTATTCCAGTTCCATCTGAACCAAAGAGGGATGATGATAAAAAAACTGATTTAGAAGAAGATAAGAAAGGAGACTGCGATAAGTGTAAGGAGGATAAATGTGATGACTGTAACATTGATCAGAAGCTTGATAAGCATGAGGATTTAAAGAAAGTTATTCCTTTGCCTGGAAGGAAACTGAGGAGACCTCGAAAGAACAGAAAGGCAATGCACAAACAAGAGCATGGACAATGCTTCTTTCCTATGTCCATGTCTATGTTGTATGGACCACTTGGTGACGCAACTGCAGAAATAACACCGCCTGCATTCCCATTCAATGTTACATTTAAACAGGTAAGAATATAAAATTAATCATCATCCAACCATTGCTGTCCATCTGCTGGGCATAGGTCTCCTCTCAGATTGAGAAAGGATCTATTATCATCACATTAGACTTCTCCATTAGTTTCCTCATGATGTTTTCTTCCCTGTCTTTTGTTAATTAATATATATACTAGTTTTTAAGTACATCATGAGTGCGAGTTTTGGCATAATTAAATTTCATGTTGAGAGGAGTGCAGAAAAATATTTCGGTCGAATTTTTACCACTGGGTGACCCACAGAACAGGTAAAAGAGGTTAGAAAGGACTTGTGGGCGGGGCAGGCGCGCCGCTCATATGAGCAGACGCTCATATGTCAACCAACCGAAATTAGTTTTACCAGCCAACAGACGCGCTCTCAATGTGGCAGCGTATGCCGCTCCGCAAAAAAATAATTATTAAGCCGTCTTGCGCTATTATAACGGGTCGGAAAAGAAGCCAGGTGCGTAGTGTAGCCAGAGAAGGGATTTCTGTTCACCGGAAAGTCTAAAAACCTTAAAATACAGGTTATATTTGTAATTATTACAATAGTATCATGTATAGGCCGACGGTTTAACTCGCGTATCGCCTGCGCGGTAAGAAGGAAGCGGGGGGAGAAAAATAAATACTTAAAAAAGATACTTATTATTTTATTCTTTAACAACAATGTCTATCTCAAGATAAATCTTTGGATTATTGTCTCCGTGTGTAGAGTTACCCGCCCCCGCTCCCTTCTTACCGCGCAGGCGATACGCGAGTTAAACGGTCGGCCTATAGTTTGTAGACAAAAACGACACAATCGCAAACAGGTGAAACATTATACATTGCTTGCAATACATGGGTACCATCTTGTACTACGTGAGCGATCGCGCAACGTATTGCGTTTCCAGCGAAAGTCGCGTGCACCGAGCAAGCTTAAAAATCGTAGCATGTGACGTACACTCACACACGCGCAAAAGCAATAAATTACTTATTATTACTTTTGCGCGCGTGTGAGTGTACGTCGAGCGCATAATTTTCGTTAGTGTGACAACTAATTGAAAACTCGAGATTTAAGTGTGTGTTGTTTAATTGTGAGCGTAATGCACGTACTTATTGGTCTCTTGCTTGTAGTTGAGTTAAGGGTGGGAGACAAGCGGCGACACTGGTTCTAATAGAAATCGGAAACTATTTCCTTTCTAACCTCTTTATCTGTTTTGTGGGGCGAGACGATGCATTAGGTATTATTTACCGATTATTATAGAAAGTGCAGGTGCTTTAGATTCAAACTCGAGACCTTTGACTAGGAAGTACAATATCATTAGAGTATCACTTCACTGCAAAATAAAGATAAATATTACATTATGTTTAGTAAGAATGGTGCAATACTTCTAAAGAATTACGCTGTTAAAACTAAAAATTAGGTTGCCAGCACATCAAGTTACTACAAATTGTCTAGTTTTCTCAGTTAATTTTGAACTTAATAATCAACACTAAGGTTGAAAATCATTTAGAGAAACTTGTCACTTTTATAACCTGATGTGCTTGCGACTGTACAATACATCCAGGTTAATATTTTGGTAGAGGGACTATAATTACATACTTTTTTAATTTTCTTTTTCTAGGGCAATTATGTGCCTCGCGAGGAGGTGGCGGTTGGTAGCGGCGCTGAAAGTCCTCAGTTTGATCTGATTCTGTGCCTGTCTACCACCAAGTGGATGCATTTAAACTGGGGCGATGCTGGCCTCAAGCGTGCCTTCCGGCGGATGTTCGCCGACCTGCGTCCCGGTGGAAAATTGGTATTAGAAGCTCAAAACTGGGCTAGCTATAAGAAGAAGAAGCGTCTAACGGTATGTATTGTGATTTGTATGCATTTCATTATTATTTATACATTTAATTTCCTAAAAAAATAAAAAGGAAGTAGTTATTTTAACAAAAAAATAATAGTTTTTTAAACATTATAGATTACATAAAATTGTCTTATTAATTTCTTATTGATGATAGATTTATGTTTTTTTTTTGTTTCAGCCAACAATATATGAAAACTTCAATTCAATTGAATTATTTCCGAATAAATTCCGCGAGTACTTGTTGTCACCCGAAGTCGGATTCAGCAAGTGCTGCATTCTGGGCGTGCCGCAGCATGCGAGCAAAGGTTTCCGGCGCCCAATACAGCTATACGTGAAGGGAGACTTCACGCCGAGCAAGGCGCGCTGGTCGGATGCGCACGCGCCGTCGTCGCACCACCGGCCCGAGGCCGAGCCGCCGCGCCGCACCGTGTACGCGCCGGTGGCGCCCGCCTACCGGCCCAGCGACGACGCGCCCTCTTGCGGCGCCGCCACGCCCTACTCGCCCAACTTGGACTGCTGCGCCGACGACTCGCCCTTTTACAACCCGCGCAGTGATTCGTACGCACCGTCGTACCAGCCGCCGCGGCCCACCGTGTACGCGACGCTGCCGTCGCCGCTGGGCAGTGCGTCGCCGGCCGCGTCGCCGGCAGCTTCCCCGGCGCCGCACGCCTCGCCTGCGCCGGACCCGCTGTCCGCTCGCGGCTTCCCGGAGCCCCGCCCCCACGATGATTAGACGCCGCAGAGCGGTGCGATTGTATTAAGCTTAGAAGTGACCGGAACTTAATGAATGTGATATTAATCACTAAACTGTGAACTCTAAAGAGTATGTAAAAATTCGTGCCCCAGCTCGGGACCTGGTTTGCATGAATATTAACTGAGCACGCGAGCCTTTACTGACTGTTTACACGATGATATGCATAATAAGTAACCGGTATAGGCCGAGAGCCGGCAGGCACGGGACAATGTCGGCACTCGTTTCTAGATTTGTAATGTCCTCCCGCCTTTCATATTTCTATGTAAATATCGACTAGAACCCATAGGATTATGTTTCGATAGGCTGAAAGTATTTTATAATATTATAACCGCACATTAATCAATTCTAGTGTTTTTATTTACGCCCTGCTGCGTACCCGTAACGTATCTACGGCAAGCTAACAATTCATTTCAGATAAAATTTAGTTTTGTTAATAGATTCCCCCTGCCCCGGTGTCACATGGCTCGAGTGGTAATCTCTCCCAAATCTTAGATTTCACGTAATGAACTCTACAATAGGATTTTTTAAGTTATAAGCAAAAGTAGCTGTAACCAAAAACAAGTGGACAATAAAGAACAATCTATACCAATCTTGGAATAATTGTATTGTTTACAGTTTGTGTTTTATTTGTGTAGAAATATACTTCTTTATCTTAAAATTTTACTTGTTAATTAATATTTTATACTAACTGCTCATAAGTTCAAATGTCATAGGCGCTACTGATAAGCAGTGTGCCGCACACAAACCTTGGGAGTTTTTGATTGAGGTATGATTTGCGATTTTGCAGACGATTGCTAAACTGGGTTACGTAAATTGCATCGTGCTTATGTGCCTAAGATTATGATTGTTGAAGTATGATAAACTAGGAAGCCGTAAAATCACGGTTTTGAGTGAGAAAAAAAAATCTTTGCAACTCTGCAATGAAATAAGAAGAAATTAGCCATTTAGGTACACGTAGGTGTAATAGATAAGAATATTCATAATTTACGATAGAAGATTTTAATCATTAACAACGTAGCAAAGTTAATTTCATTTGCAGGTATGATAAATGAAAAAAGCATGTAAGGACTGGTTGTAAGTAAGGACTGGTTGTTTAGGCTACGTAGAGGTTTATTGTTGGTTATTTAGTCTACTGCTAACGGTAAACATCAAACATGAGTCATCAACGGCTGCACTGTAAGTGCTAATCAACAAAGCTTACGTAATAAGGTAATTGTACATACATACCATCACGCCTGTATTCCCCGAAGGGTTAGGCAGAGGTGTACTAATGTACACCCACATTTCGCCGGTATGTTTTTAGGTCCCATGTAATAGGGGGCGAGCCTCTTGCCATTTACCGGCCACAAATACAGGCTCCGAGCTACTACTGAAAATTTCATAGAAAACTCAACACTTTGCTCGACCTGAGAATCGAAACCAAGACATCTAGCGTAGCAGGGGCGCAGACTAATGAGGCAGTCAGATAATTGTATGGGGCTTATCTGTATTAAAAAAGAGATTCCAGAGAAAAACTCCTAAATTAGGAGAGGCTTGAGCAAAATATTTCATAGAACAAAACGGAAGATTTTTATCGTTCGTTTTCGAACGCAAATAAACTGAACTATCATCATTAGTTTTTTCGAGGGTAGTTTTATGTTACTTGTTACTTTCCGCGTTCTTATCTTGTCTCATTCTCGTAAATTCTCGTTGAAGTGTTCACTGTTCCACATTCAAATCAATTACGTGATTGTGTGTACACTACTTTACTAAGTTGGTATTTATGCTATACGCTGTCTTTATTGCTTATCTCGAGGAATCTTGATGAAGAAGGATGAAGCCTTCCGAATAACTTTACAAGTAAGTTCATTAATTTCTAATTAGTTAACAGTGTTAATCTTTGTGAGTACCTAAGCGCTTGGAACGTACTTTGTGGTAAGTATTTAATTAAACTGAATGCCTAGACATAACTTGATACCTACTGCAGCTGTCAGAGTGACATTTAGGTAGGTATATTTATTATCATATTTCACTATCTACTTTTAGGTAACTTTATTATCATATTTCATTTTATAGATATTAAAAAGAAACCCATGTGAAAAATATAATAAAGTAAATTAATAATGATGTTGGTTTAAATGCTGGCTGGTGGCTCGAACCCAGGACCTCTAGCGTAGCAGTTGCGCTTAGGACCACTAGACTAATGAGGCAGTCAGGTGATTTTAGTAAATAAATATGGAAATTATACCTACTTATATTCTTTTTTAATTCAATATGCACCAACAGTAACAACTAGTTATAGGCCTATAGTACATACATATGACTAAGTATGTCCTGTGAATCATGATAATTACCATGATGATAAATCTACAAAGTGCCTATTTAGTTTAGTACTGCACCTGTGGTGATTCTATCCGTAATACCACAATATACTAATCTTTGTGGTCATACTAACCAATTTTCCGTATGTAATCCACACGTACGTGAAAAAGGAAGCCGAGTTTTCATACATGCCTAAATGTGGTCTGTCTTCTTTTGTATTTATAGAACGATTTATGAATATGCGCTGTTAAGCATGACGGTAGGAATCTGGACTTTAAATCAATTCACTATATTGGCAACCTCTACCTATATCAAAAAAAAAGTAAAGTGAAAGTAATAAGTTCCTGAAATTACCTATATTGTTAAAGTTTTTACAGCTGCTCCATTGCTGGTTCTGATTTATATTAAGTCGCAAAAGTGCACAAGTAATAAACAGATCAGTGACCTGAGGGAGTCTAGGAAAGAGAAAATTGCTTTAGTCTTGGTTAAATTTAAACGTTAGCATTGTTTTAGCATTGTGGCCACGACTGCACGAACAACTCTACGAACAGAACAATTGGACAAAGCAATCTTAAGCGATGGCACGTGAAGTAGTGTATCTAGTGATAAATGAAGGGCTTATAGTTAAAGTTTAGTAATAATTAAACATACCATCAAGCCTGTATTCCCCGACGGGTTAGGCAGAGGTGTACTTATGTACAGCCACATTTCGCCGATATGTTTAGGTCCCATGTAATAGGGGGCGAGCCTATTGCCATTAACCGGGCACAAATCCAGACGTCGTAAAAAACTCAATAACACTGCTCGACCTGGAAATCGAATCCAGGACATCTAGCGTAGCAGTCGCGCTTGGGACCACTAGACCAACGAGGCAGGCTATTTATGTATTTAATAATTAAATACATCAATTATAGATTTTCTAACAATGATGTAGGTATATCTATATGAAATGTGTCCCGTTGGCCTAACGATTGTAAGACATGTACGTACATTATTATTGTAGATGTCCATGGGCAGCGATGCTACTTACCATATGGTGGCTCGCCTGGTAGTATCATATAAAAAAATGGGATGAAAATAATAATCGTTCTAATGGACATTGTCCAGCTCTGCAACAACAAAATGTTGAATTACTTACTTATATGTTGAACTAATACTACCTACCTAATGAAAAATTAGAACTTTACCTATACAACGTACTTTTCTTAATTGCTTTATCCTTGGATGGCCCTATGAAAAAGTGAAACTGTTGTTATCATTGACATCTACTTAGCTGTTTCTGCCGCGTTAAATGTATGTACCGAGTTTCAAATGGAGTGGATGTAGCCACTTAACCCAGATGATCCCGAAGCAATCGCTTGAAGTATCTTCCACTGGATTTGATTTATATATAATATAGCCTACTTACCTACAAAGTTGATATTGTAAAGAAAGAAAACATCGCATAACGAATCTTAAATAGGTTAACATAAGATGTGTCTAATGTGTCAGATCAAGGGGGCATTTTTGCCTCCCACATATTGATCCACTAATTTGAATTTACATTTACCTCTTAGAATCGATACCTCAAAATGATTACCTATCTACTCTGACTTGATCGCGGCAAGAGATGGTTTTTGAAGGTTCTTAACGATTGGTTATGAATACGTAGGTTGAATCTCTATCTGAAGGTCGAATAATTAAACTTATGAGATTATTAATGTTGAACAAGGGCTTACTTCTTAAAGTAGGATTGGTAGAAGCCTTATTATCGACATGAAATTACTTCTCAGAATTTAGCTTTTTCAATCGTAGCTACCTACTAATACTCAAGTAGGTTTACCTAATAAAGTTCTGTACCTACATAGAGATATTCAAGGAAAAAGAAATATGGGGAGGATGGGGGGGGGGGGGGGGATAGAAGAACAATAGAAGCAAAGAATTGTTCATTTTTCTTTTTACTGTGTTCTGTATCTTTGTAACGCGTATAACCCAACAATTCTGCACGAAATTGGATGCGGTTTTCATAGTTATATTGCTGGAGTGCATGATCGTCTTGATACGCCGTCGCAAATCCTTTTGCGATGCGAGTGGAGCCGCGGGAAACAGCTAGTAGCAACTGCTATTCCTATTCCAGTTCCTCCTAGATGGCATTTTCTGGTTCACCGAGCAACATAAGAAGTTATTTGTGTGAGATGACGCGTATGTTTCCAGGTTACGTACCTATTAAGTCGTATATAAGAATTCGCAGACAATATATTTTTTTAAATGAACTTTTACTATATGTAATCTAATTTTTGTATGTATAGTTTATCTATAATATTTATAACAGGATCTAGAGGGGTTAATCTAATCTAATCTTGCACGATCTACTGGGTCTCTTGTTGCTACTGAGAATTTTGCAGAACAACCCAATAACACTGCTCGACCTCGGAATCAAACTAAGAACTTCTTGCTCAGCAACCGTGCATGCGCCCATGAGTTTTATTCAATTAAAATAATAGTATTTAAGCTTTTTATTTTATTAAATAAAAACATAGCTTAAATACTATTAATATAAATATTGCTGTGTTCTAGTGTATTTTTTATGAAGAGTGAACTATTTAGTATGAATTATTCTTTCTGATTAGGTAGGCAGCTGATATTTCACTAATGCATAAAAAGTCCAATAAATAGCCAGTCAATTAGAAACTGGTTGATACTGTATTCTCAGCAAAAATAAAAAGTTACGGTTTGTGAACCCAAAGTTACGGCTGAATAGACTTATTCAATTTAAATGTATCTCTGTTCCATTGTAAGAGACTTCGTACAAAACTTTAGATAAAGCTGTAGAGATTTTTGGTTATGTGCAAATTTTTTTATTTATTTTTGGCCCTTTTTATTATTTAAATATAATTTAAGGTACCGATAAAATTATAATAATGACTGTACCTGTACTTTATAACGTACATAACATAACTTACCATCACGCCTATATCTGTGAAGGGTTAGGCAGAGGTACAACTACAGTTGGCCGGTATGTTTTAGGTTTCATTTCATAGGGGGCGAGCCTGTTGCCCTTAACCGGCCACAAATCTGAAATGTGGGCTGTTACTGATAAATAACTATGCATTTATAAATGCGTTTAATGTATTGTATCAAAACGTTGTTTATTAGATATGTATTGCAGATTGAACAGTAGAAAATATTTAACAAAATTAATTTATTATCTAGGTGGATGTGAACCTCGCCTCGGTTTACCTCGCTTGAATTGTGAAATATACCTACCTAGAAAAGAAAAAAAAAACAAACAATATAATAGATAGAAAAAGAAGGAAATGACATGTTATGTCGTATCCTTGTTCTTCTTTCCACTTTCTCAGAATTCGATTTCGTGGCAAATTTCTTCTATTTTTACAGTCTGTTTTATGGTAATTTATAGAAATGTCGATCGGGTGGTTAGAACTGCCACTTGCCGGCTCGGAACAATGAATTATCGGCGATTGTGTCCACTAAGTTATTAGTCAAATATTCTATTATCAACAAAGGGCATTATTCACGTTTTAAATAAATTCTATTCTCGCAAGCGGCGCGTGTGTATGAAAAGATGTATGAATGTGGAAGAAGCGAAAGAGATATGCAAGAGTCGTAGCAAGTGGCAGTCCATAGTTTCTGCCTACCCCTGTGGGAAAAAGGCGTGAGTGTATGTATGTATGTAAATAAATTCTAAGATATCAAAGGCTGACTAGAAATTCAAAGTAAGTAAAAAACTGCAACGTAAACTAAAAATTTGCATTTTGCTAAAAATCAGTATCGTAATTGGAACTTGATAAATAACGCTTGAAATAATTTGGTACTCCAGCGAACGTGTTCGCCTTAAATAGGAATCAAATGCTTAATACGAGATTTCAGAGGTCGATTTCTGCCGCACCGGCACTGCAGATATTGATTCCATGTTAGACATGTTAGTAAATCCATCCCCCCCTCCGAAGCGCTTTTTAAATAAAGAAGCATTGAATATCTTCTGTTTACAATGCTGCTACTTAAGATTCTACATATTAATCAATATGCAGATCTTCAATTTTCAATTTGCATACATACATACATATTGTCACGCCTGTCTCCCATGGGGGTAGGCAGAGACTATAGATTTCCACTTGCTACGATCCTGGCACACTACTTTCGCTTTATCTACATTCATTAATCTCTTCATGCATGACCGTCGGTTTAGGGTGCTCGGAACCTTTCAATTTGCAGCGAGAAAAAAATATATATGTCGGGGAAATTAGAGGATTTCTCGTACCAGCTTTATTCGTTCAACACTGAGGAGAATTTTAATCGGTCAGGACAGTACAATTAATGAGTCCGTGACGTAATTACTTTTAAATAAACGCACATCCATTTATCAGTTCGATTTATAAACCGTAGTGAAACTGTATTGTTTTTTGCAAAAGCTGTATACAAAAGTGTATATTTCACTACATAGTCATTTTTCACTGGTACGTTTTCAGGTACCAATTAATAGGGGCAATGACCGGCACAAATCTAAACTCCGAGTTGGTCCTGAGGATTTTATAGAAAAACTCAATACCAAGTATAATTGAGATTTTCTTTTCGGCTTGAGACACAAACGTATGATCGCACAATTCTTTTTTTAGACTACATGCATGTAATCGTCGCAAGGGGAGGAGGAGCCTATACTCCATTTGGTTAGGTACTTAACTAAAGGTAAACAAATCATAAAAAAGGTTCTTTTATAGGGTCATTTTTCATTTCGAAATAAAACATCACCAAAATAAATTATTCAATAACTCAAAATCACATTCTCCTTTTATACTAGCATATCTTACTACTTTGTTTAATATTAAATAGTTACTATTATTCTTAAGCTTGCAAACAATTAATTAAATCAAAATTTATAATTATGTCAAAAAGTATTGCAATGTGCCTACTAAAACGAATCTAAAAATACAGATATTCAAAACATTTTTCTGCGTAGTAGACTTTAGATAACTCGAAAAAATTGAGAAGTAGTACTGCGAGGAAGCGGAACGAAATAATTAAGCGATATTATACTTAGTCGGGTAACCAGACGCCATACGTAACAGTTTGTATTTACTTTACTTTCGTTCGTTTTTGTGTTTCTTTTGCCGCAAATGGTGTTAGATAGTTATTGTTCTGTTTGTTCGTTGGTTTTATTGATTGTTGGTTGTGTTGTTATTAATTTCACTCCCAATTCATATGATACCATTGTAATAAAAGGTTGAACAGCTCTGAACGCCGCCATTTTTGTTGTTTACCCTTAGTTAAGTACCTAACCAAATGGAGTATAGAGGAGTTTTGCGTTCGATTCTCAGGCTGGCCCACAGTGTTTGATTTTTTTTTTCTAAAGTCGATACGAAATAGAACTAAAAAATATCTGACTCTATTCAATGATAAGGGTTTCTATGTTATGTTAATGTTACTTTTTATTTCCTACTTTACTAGATTGTTTTCCAAAATTTGAAAATAAATCCTCATAAGTAGGTACGTCCTCCGAGCTTTTTCGAGGTCACCATGCCAATTTTCTACAGAAGATTTTTTTATGGTATTTATTATTTGGATGTAGTCTTCTAAGGAACCTATATTTTCTTACCTGAGCTCACGAACCTGGGAACTTTACTCGTTGGTACGTTGTGCACAAAATATTATATTTAAAAAAATGAGTAGCGGCTTCAATTAGTTGAACAACGATGGACTTTCAGATTTTATTTAACTGACTTTTATACTCAGTACCCGTTTTGTGCGTCGCTAAATATTGACACAAACAAATATCAAGGACGTTTTATTTTAATTGCGAATTTTGTTATAATATCCGTCTTCCCGCTCCTAACTTTTTAATGAATACGACACAATTCTTCAGATAAACAAAAATATATGGGTATATTTTTTACGATTCTTGCCGTCAAAGAGAAGGAATACTAATGAAGTCTGTCACAATTTTCATTTATTATGTATTTTCAAAGCAAATTGGTGGAACCAAGAACCGGGAGACGTTATTAGATAAAGTTACAATTATGTTGGTAATTTGTTACTATAGGTTTTATAGGATACCTATTATACTTACGTTGAATAGGTTACACAATGCCATGACAAAGTCTTTAATCTATCAAGTATCAATATTAGCAAACACAATAGCAAAAAAAAATGTTTTGACCCTCGAGAGGTTCGCGGATTCTGTTTTGGATCAAAGCTAGGTTTTATTTTTTTTTCTGCCATTATCGTCCCACTGTAGGGCAAATTAATTTATATTATTTTTACAAAAGCACACACCTTTTTAACATAGGCAGAAACTGCATAGAGCTCTTGCATATCGTATAATAAAAAAGAATATATTATATTATAGAACCCTATTAAAATTAAAAAATTAAAATAATTTCCGTAAGTATATTAACCTTGTGCCCAGTTAATGGTAATAGGCTCGCCCACTATTACATGGGACCGAAACATACCGGCGAAATGTGGGTGTACATTAGTACACCTCTGCCTAACCCTTCGGGAAATACAGGCGTTTCATAGTTCGGGTTGTGTTTGAAATTACGAGGACTCCTCTCTGTCGCAACTAAGTACTT
This sequence comes from Subacronicta megacephala, assembly GCA_958496365.1. Taxonomy (NCBI): domain Eukaryota; kingdom Metazoa; phylum Arthropoda; class Insecta; order Lepidoptera; family Noctuidae; genus Subacronicta; species Subacronicta megacephala. The sequence continues at coordinate 9,553,067 of OY292517.1, read as the reverse complement.
GGATAGTGCGATGGCCCAGCTATTGGGCTATTGATACATTCATGAATTTCGTAGAAGCGGCGGCGCCTTCTATAAAATTTAAATAAGTTTACAGATGCTGCAGATGTGAACTGGCCAACTATTTGCATTTAATATGAATATTTATTCGACTTTTTAAATCTTAAAACGACGGACTAAATAAAAAAAATTGCTTTGCTCAGCTGTTATGATATTTTAAAATCATTCTGCATAAAACTTTTTTCTTCACTCAATGAAATAAAAGACCAATAGACAAATATCTTCTTTTTGATGATACTGTTTGGTACCTATCTGTATAGAGTATAGATAGATTATAATATTATTATAAATTTTATTTATATTATTCTTAAGATTTACTGCTTAAATAAGAAAAAAGAAATGGTATAATTTAATTTCATTCGCAAATATTAATGGTGGATCGTCTCGTCAAAGGCATTAAATCATATTTTTTTGGTTATACTAGGTTTATGGCAGTAGTAATTGCAACATTCACTATAACGTATTCACAATTCAGTAGGTACCAAAACTTTTGCTTTCAAATCGTAATCATTGCAGATAGTAACTAGTGTTAATTGTAAATTTTGACAGAATACTCAATTAACACTAAGTACTACTTATTAACACATAAACATACATACATACCATCACGCCTGTATTCCCCGAAGGGTTAGGCAGAGGTGTACCTAATGTACACCCACAGTTCGCCGGTATGTTTGGGTCCCATGTAATAGGGGGCGAGCCTATTGCCATTCACCGGGCACAAATCCAGACTCCGAGCTGCTACTGAGAATTTCATAGAAAAACTCAATAACACTTTGCTTGACCTGGGGATCGAACCCAAGACCTCTAGCGTAGCAGTCGCGATTGGGACCACTAGACCAACGAGGCAGTACTACTTATCTCCTACGATAACGATTAAGCAAAAGTTTTAGTATAATCTTATTTAATACATACATACCATCACGCCTGTATTCCCCGAAGGGTTAGACAGAGGTGTACTGTTGCAATTTCCATTGCCAGGACTCTAGAATGTGTTTACAGAAAGTTACGGGATCGCTACGTTCTTTATACTGTCTGAAAAATCTACTTCCACTGAAGACCAAAACAATGCTTGTGCAGGCTCTTATTTTCCCTATAATTAACTATGGTGATGTGTGCTACTATGACCTGAATGCAGATCTGCTCAATAAACTCGATCGCCTTCTCAATAACTGCATTCGTTTCGTCTTTAACCTTCGCAAATATGATCATGTGTCTGAATTCCGCACGCTCCCACACTGACTATGCTGTACTCTTTTCTGTTAGGTTGTCTGGCAGAAAATGCCTTATGGCATTAAGAGGATAGTATCCGCTTCGCGCCCCATACAAACGCAGTTTGGCCCTTGCTTGAATTTTAAACAATGAAAGTCATTGAAATTTTGCAGTAACAATCTTATCATTAATATACGTGTTTCTGTAATATAAAATTTCATTTCAATATACGGTTAAAAAGTTACACGAGCTCAAAGATTGGCAATTTTCGTTGAAAAACGGCCCAACTTTATGCTAGTATTTCTCGACAATGTATCAATACAGAAACATTCTGATTCGAAGGAAACCCAGACAATATAGTGAATATTTTTTTACAAGATTTTTTTTTTACATATTAGCAATATTATAGGGGTAATCTCCAAAATTCGGAACATACGAAATACGCGTGAATATGTTGTTGTTTCTCCTCTCGGGCACGCGTTCGCATCGCGAGGGATAGAGACAGCGACAACTGTGCAACATTGTTGCGTTCGCGAGGGACACTCCTCTTAAGACCGCCTTTGTACCAACGGTGCATAAATAATTACTATATAAACATGTGAAATTTACGGTAAATTCCCACCTTAAGCAATAAAAGTCGGATGCTGTAGCTAGTAGCTCCAGATCTATAAATCTTGTCTAATCCCGTTCGGTTGAACCACGTCGGCCAGACGAGGGTGCCTGGTCCACTGCATATTTTAACGAATGTTGGTGTTTTAGAATAGAATAGAATAATTTATTTCATATAATTATAAATCCATATCTTGTATTAACAAGATTATTGTATCTAACATATTAATGTTAGATACAATATTAGCTTATAATTATGTTAGTATTTATTTATTTATTTATTTTTAACAGATATCAATCACATAAATGTAAGTAATAAAAACACATTAGGTATTGCTCTGATTGATATCCTAACGTAAACAATGATGAACAATGTTATTTTTTTTTTTAAAGTACAACATCTTTAGGTAGGTTACAGTTAAATACTATCATTACAATTAACAAAACAAACATGAATGAGCATGAGTGTTCTTAGCCACATTTTCCATCACCAAGCAGGAGATGTAGCAGAGTTCAATCACACAAGTATCAAGGGTGCTGCTACAAATTCTATACGACATTATTTATTCGTAGTTCTATACAGACAAAAGGGCAACAACATTGTATTGTTAGTAGGTACTTAGTACATATCCGCATATATATTATTATAAAAATCCATTCACTACCCTATCCCAATGTTTTTGAATGGGGCAGTCGAAACGTGCTGCAATGACTTGCAGAATGCCATTTTTAGCATCCCGCAGACGCTGCATCAATGAAGCCGATTTTTAGCGAATTATGGCTTTGAAGCCGTCCGTGTGGGCTTCAGCAAACATGCCGGAGGCACTGCAGCGCCACGGTAGCCTTAATAACATTCTCAAAGCATTGTTACTATACCTACCTATGTTTGTTTAATGCTCCTTACATTTTTATAATGATTTTACTTTTGACGTAGGTAACTTTTTTTTTTCGAGAAATTGCTGTGCGCATTCGACACCCTTAGAGAACGATTTTCGTTCGTTAGTAAATCCTCATGGAATTCCGCCGTCTGTTGAAGGCGATGGTGCGTCTCGGACTACACCCATGGAGGGGCCGGTCATTCCTCCGCAACTCCAGCCGGTTTTTTGACAGCCTTTTGTTTTCCGAATTTTGGTTTTGGACTTCCGCCGCCTGGTGAAGGCGACGGGGCGCGTCGAATTCCATCCGTAGTGGGCGACTCACCGACTAAAACGGTAAGGGTGCTCCGATTCACTACTAAAAAGTGGTGAATTGTGGCTGAGGCCACAGAAGGAAGTTGTCATTTCTCCGCAACCCGAAATTTTTAAAACTTCAGCGTTAGGTAGTCTGATACTTAAGTATACCTACTCATACCAATTCTTAGCTCTATTTTTATTACTTTTTTAGACTTAAGTACTCGTACAATAAAACAGCATTACAAAATACGATCTTTAGCAAGTAAGTAGGTAGGTAGTAAATTTTTTTTGCATTTTTTTTTATAAAGAAAGCTTATAAGCAATGTGGGCCGCACATTACTATAGGCCGACCGTTTAACTCGCGTATCGCCTGCGCGGTAAGAAGGGACCGGTACGAAGTAAATAAATACTTAAAAAAGATACTTATTATTTTATTCTTTACCAACAATGTCTATCTCGAGATAAATCTTTGGATTATTGACTCCGTGTGTAGCGTTACCCGCCCCCGCTCCCTTCTTACCGCGCAGGCGATACGCGAGTTAAACGGTCGGCCTATAGTAATCTTTTTAACCCCTCGTACTAAGCTAAATGCTTGTATTACGAATGGGTTCACGTCGGTAGTGCAATGGGTGAGTTTCGAACCCGCAACCACATGATCGCAAGTCCGACGCTCTAGCCATTAGGCTACCGCCGCTATGGTTCTATATTTTGGTAAAGTATTAGTTCAGATAAGATTCAGTAACTTCTTTTTATTATATTGCTTTTGTGGCTGTCTCCTGCCCTGTCAAGTAGGCGAAAAAGTTCAGATTCATTCATCTTTCTGACTCTTATTCATATTTAATAAGTAGTATAACGTTATCCAGATTTTAGGTGTAGGCAGACAATAAACAATTTATTTTCTCGGAATCTAGATATAATGAGCACTCGTCTGGGTTTCTTTTTCATGGAATTTAACTTATTAAATGTTACAAAGCCTCTTTTTAGAATGTCATTGAACAAAGACATATTTTACACATTTTTAATTTAATCTCTGTTTCAATCAAAATGCATAGTTGATTTAATGCTAATACATAAAAAAACAAATTGTATTCAAAGAAAAAACGCAAATTGAAGTATATTTTCTTTGTAAAATTTTCGTTGAAATTTAAATTTTATATAAAAGAATTAAACACTCTATCCGAAACCGTCTTCATTGGAATAAATATCAATTAAAGAAAATACCCGCTCCAGTTAGAATGGGCGGTTTCTTGGTAATCAGCGATCTCTTTCAGGCTTAGGATAGTCTCATTTAAATTACTTTTTAAAGTTTTGTAGATTTCGTTAAGAACCTCTGCGGTGGTTACGTAAAAAAAAAAATTACCTACATTTAAAAACTGAATAAGTCCCGTCATCTCTGCGGTGGATTCGAAAAAAAATAACACATTCTTAATTTAAATGACATAATATTTAACTTACCCACACGAAGATCCTAGAGTGTGCGTATTTATATCAGGATCAACTAGTTTGGCCTAGCCTAAACTGGTTTATCCTATCGGGCTTAGGACAAATTAGTTTGGACTAGGCTTTACTAGTTAATTCTATCGCGTATAGGAAGAACTAGTTTAGCCTAGGCAAAACTAGTTTGTCCTGAAATCGGGTTTGGCCGGTAACACATACATCAAGTAGGGTTGATTGGGTTAGGTACGTGTACAAACAAAAGCACCCATATTAAGAACGTCTAGTAACTGTAGGCCGTACAAGATAAACTATTTGCTCCAAGCGAGAATCAAACTTGAGGACACACTACTAAACGTAATTATTATCACAAGCTATTAATAATAATTCGATATAGGTATGAAAAATGATGTTAGCCGTTTCGAACCAACGCGCTAGTAAAATCGCTTAATTAAGTGTTTTTATACATAAATATCGAAATAAGTAAAGAAAATAATTAGAAATGTGAAAGATAAACTCGCGACCCCAAAAATCTTTACGCAGACTCTTTCTATTAAAATTTACCACTGCTAAATCCCTTCCCGGACAACTTCACACAGGCAAGTATTTCGAACAAACTGTAAAGTCTGATGCTAAATTGTAAGTTACGAGTTCGTTTGCTAGTGAGCCATCCATATCTCTTGTCTCTTTTGTTCTGTGTCTGTTGTAGTTGCATGTCTCTCACACAGTAAGTGACAAGATAGGTATCTAATGAAGCAAAAATTATGTCCTAATTATGTTAATTATTATTACCTACACAGTGATTGATCCCTTGGTTGAAATGCCCGAATTGGTTCAGTAAATTCATGGCCAATTGCTATTAGCTGATAAACGGTTAACCGAATAATTTCCTGAGAGTATCTCGTAATTTATAAACCCTCGGATGAAGCTCCGGGCAATAACTGTTATGGGATCGGGTTTAATGGGATCACAGGCAATAAACGCTGTGTAAAAGTTACAATGACATTGCCAAGCCTTTTGATGTTTAATTTGAACTTCATAAATTAAAGTTGTGCTGCAAAAGACTTAACAAACATAGCATAACGTTAACATCGTCACGCCTGTATTGCGGAAGAGTTAGGTAGAAATGTACTAATGTACCTACTTACACCCGCAATTAGCGGGAATATTTAGGTCCCATGTAATACTCGGTGCTACATACCATCATCACGCCTGTATTCCCCGAAGTGTTAGGTAGAGGTATACTAATGTACACCCATATTTCGCCGGTATGGGTAGGTCCCATGTAATAGGTCATAGGGGGCGATCCCATTGCCATTAACCGGGCACAAATCCAGACTTCGAGCTGCTACTAAGAATTTCACAGAAAACCAAACAAGACTTTGTTCCACTTAGGAATCAAAACCAATTCCTCTTTCGGCACTAAGTTTTTGAGCACCCATGGTTTGGGCACCTAAGCTATTCCACTTACAGCACCAATAGGTGTATTTGTTTGGTGCTCAATGTGCTATTATATACCTATTGGTGCTGTAAGTGGAATAGCTCAGGTGCTGAAAACTTAGGTGCTCAAAAAATTGGTGTCGAAAGAGGAATCGCAGTCTTCATTAAAAACAAAAGGAAGTAATTAGTTTCCGTGAAGTAGGTACCGAATTAAATTTAAATATTTTATGAGCACGTCTGAAAATCGCTAACGGAATATACTCGTTGTATTGTTGGAACCATTTCGTTTGTTGAGCTTTGCGTATCCCACAACGAAAGCTATATGTCTCTGACCGATCTTCAAAGACCAAATTGCTGAAATGAGGTTAAAATATCATTTTTTGTAAGTAAGTACTTCACCTTGTCTTTATTCAAACACAACGGATAAAGCGGTCACGGATTATAAAAAAACACTTGCTTTATTAGGAACATAAAATTTATTTTACTTCATGAAAAATTTCCGAGGCAAAAAAGATGTAAAATATGAAGATGATGCTTGCCTTTATTTGCGACTTCATTATGTTATAATAAGACGTTGTTTACACACAATTAAGGGTCAAGCGTCGGGGTTGGGCGCGAAATTCAATTTATTCTTGGTTTTCCGCAAATTTTTCGGCTATAAAACATTCTTGGTACATGGCAGTAGAAATTGCGACATCAACAATAACTTATTCACAATTGAGTACTATAACTTTTGTTTGAAAATCGTTATCGTTGAAGATTTTGGTGTAAAATAATGGATTTGGTGAAAAATGAAAATTTACACATAAATCTACGATAGCAAATTTTAAGCGAAAGTTTTAATACCTACTCTATTGTTAATAAGTTATTGTTGATGTCGCAATTACTACTGCTATATACCTAGAATGTGTTATAGGCGAAAAAAATGCCAAAAACCAAGAAAAAAAAATTTCGCGCTCAACCCTGACGCTTTAGCCTTAAAAAGCACATTCTGGTACATAAAGTTTAGTATCACAATCACAATATATTGTCCACTACATTTTTTAATGTTTGACGTTGTATTATTTTAGTTTAAGTAGTATTCTATTTACTTATTTATTTTTAACAAGCTTCATGGCTCAAAGTATATAAAAAGTCAGGGAAGTTGGGCTTAGTCATTCATTCCACTTCTAAATTCTCAACTTTTGCCTCGAAGAGCACTGAACAAGAATGTTTCTCGCGTTCTTATTTCGTTATTTATTACTTTTTTCATAACTCCTCACAGGCCCTCGAGGTTTCTGTCAACAGATTTTAAAAGATTGTTATGTCGAAGGGTTCGTCCCGGTGGATGGCACTCGAACTGCGAGCGGTTCAATGAAATTGCGTTCACAGCTTCTGTGAAAGCCATGTCGTGCTTCAAACCTTTTTGAGTACCTTTTTACCAGTCGCTTTTTTTAATGTCTCATTCTTTTGTGTATCGGTCAACGTTTTAAGTCCACCACAAGTAAAGCACTATGCGAAATAACGTTCACCTGATTGTATCAACTGGTATTTGAAAACATACTGATTCCACAGTTAAAATACACGTCCCGCAGGTATATTTATTGTTACTTAAATGCATTGTGTGTCAATAAGGTTTTTATATAACCATCTACATAAGTACGTGTGTAATTAACCTATGTACTTAGTTTTCGTTCTTTTCTCTATGTTGCGTAGATTTAACCAAAAAATCTTTGCTTAGAAATTATTTACTTACTTACTTGCCATTATATACGTTTACGTAAGTACTTATGCATTATTTAAAGTAATCAATTAAAATAAAATAATGTAGGTACACGTAGGGTACATGTTTAAAAATAAATGTAGTAATCTCTTTCATAGAAAGAATCTATATGTAGTATTTCCTTAGCAATTTTTCATCGTGAATATAATGATTCATTACCCGCGGTCGATTTAGGCCAGCATCAGTTAAAAAAAAGTAAAGACGAGTTTCCCGCTCTTTATCGCTGGCTGCTGGGAGCCTTAAACAAAACGGTTTCCTGTTTCGAGGTTTGAATGACGGCGACAGGTGACAGGTGACGGCGCCGTCTGAAGTCCTGTGAACAAAAAAGTATATGATTGTATCTCAGACTAATAATCCTATAGACGGAGCCTTTATGAAAGCTGCGTACCCATTTTTTGTTAGTGTGCGATTCTAGAGTAGTGTTAGTGTGCGTGACTAGGGAAGGGTCGACGCTTTAAAGCATATCGATAGAATCTGTAGTACATCGACTGTTTGTGCAAAATGTGCGCTTGTTAAATAAAAAATATGCACACAAATAATAATTAAAATATATAATTATTATGGTATGAGGTTAAATTAGAGAGTAGCACGTAGTACCGAGTAGACCGTGATGGATGGCACAAACTTAGTGAGGCCTTTTATACCCAGCAGTGGTTAAAGTCGGGCTGTGGATGATAATAATGATGATAAGGTTAAATTAAAGTAACAATTTATTACCAATGAAGGGTAAAACTTTAATAAATACAAAGACACATATTTTTACAAATTTATTTATTGTAGGAAAATTTACACACACAAGATAAACTTAACGCAAACTCATTAAACTCATAATTATTATGAAAAACTTCTCACAGCCACCAGCCGAGATTTTGACAAAGATGTCATAATTTTCACTGCTCGCCTGGGTGTTGTAGGAATGTCGTCTGGTACGACACCAGTCTCGTTCATTCTCCTCCGACTTCTAGGTGTGATTTGCGTTTCATTAATTGACCCTGCTTTTCTCTTCTTACTCTGCTACCTAAGAAAAGATACATAATGTATGAATATTAGTTTATTTAATTATAACTACTAAATAAAAATAAAAAACACCTTCGAAAATTATATCTCGAACGATTTTCATCAAACATATCTAAGAACACTCCCGAATAAATAAAATTAAACCTTCTAAATAAAAAAAATCTGTTCGGGAGCTACGATGCGATAGACACACACACACACACGTCAAACTAACACCCCGTCGTTTTTGCGTCGGGGGTTAAAAACAAAGTACGTTGAACATATATTTTTTACTAGCTTTCCGCTCGCGGCTTTATTCATCGTACTGAGACTTGAAAGTTAAACGAAAACGAGGTAGTATTTTATAACACTACCTGGTAATATTCCGGATATCCTTCGAATATAGTTGGAATTGTATCAGACTTTAGTTTTTTTACAGATAAACCCGGTATAAAACAGGAACTTTCAAAGTGTTTGGAGCAAAGCCTTGAATATTTCGTTGGCTCCAGTTCTGACGTCTTACAGCTTTAATCCACTCACTTCTTATTTCAGGACATTTTGGAAATCTACAAACGTAAGCAAAAAATAATATACTGTATCAACAACAAACGTCGATACTGTAGAAGCACCAGGTTTAATGTTTAGGGATCGTAATGCTTCTACGTATAACAAACACTTGATTAAGGAATTCACGACTTCTTTTATTGTTCAAGGAATCAAACTTAGTCCTCTGACATTCATATATAATTATTTACTCTAGACATATTTCAAACTACTTACTTTTTTTGTTTAAATATTTCTACATGCCGGGACGCGCACATAAAAACTTCTTGTTACAAACTCCTACATCAGCTACGCCCCCGCATTTGGGTAAAACAAATAAATAAAATTTTAAAAAAAAGTTTTACCCAACTCCAAACAAAAAAGTAATTAACTACCTGCCTAAGACCTAACTCGAAAAATTACTATCAGGCGAAGAAGTCTTTATTATACCTATTACACTGGTGCGTGAGGCTGGTCCCTTATAATGGGATAGTGTATGGCATGTGCATGGTTAAGTTATCATTAAAATTAATAAAGCTTCAGCATAGTTAATAAACACAACACACCATAAACTTTAACGCACCAAAACGCCTGTAAAAGATGCGTAACGGCCTCCTATCCAATGATGCTTCAAAATTAATTACATTAAAAGCTAAGCATCATACCTTAAGGGTTAATGAAACTAAATATAAAAAGAATTAATATTATATGCAAAAACTTTAACTTCTTCTAACGCAATTGAGTCAGAGAGAGGGAAAGCTTAAGAAAACATATTAACCCTGTCATGAATTCATTCCGAACTATAATTAATTAATTTCCGAGACTAATGTTAATACCCATTTTACATTGTATTATTATACAATTAAAAATAATATTTGCTGAATCATATGTGTCCAACTCAGACACCCTTCGTAAGGACTATATCCCTTTCACGAAGTCGATACAGCATGAGCAGGGTCCCCCTCCTACTAGCAAAAAAAAACCCTTAGAATATATTCGGAATGCCTTCATCCTATAACGCATTGGCATCTTCTTCCCTCTCTCCAGCTCGTTCAGACAGCACATCAGACAGCACATCAGATATATGAAAACACACGAACAAAATCATTAATATTAAATATTCATCTTTTACCAAGCAAAATTAATGAACTATAATATTATGAAACTATCTATAATCTAACATGAAAGGGTTTTAACCTGTTAACATGTACTATATCTCTATATCGATTATTATTTATTTTCCTAATAACATAATTTACATTAGAAATCCTTCTCACAATTTGATAAGGTCCTTTATATAACCTACACAATTTTAAACTTTTACCGTCTATTCTCCTAGGCGTATAAATCATAACTAGTTGGTTAGGCGAGTAATTATTAACTTTAACTTTCTTATCATAACTTAATTTCTGTTTTATTTGTGCTTTTCTCAAATTATGTAAAGCCTTTTGTGATAAGAAATTCTGAAAATCATGTCTTCCAACATAATCAATTATACAATTTCGCTTATCAGAATTAACAACCATATCAGTTTGGAATAAAGGTTCTCTCGCATAAATCATCATGTGTGGTGATATCTTAATGCTTGACTGTTTACTCGAATTATATGCATAACATACTAAGGGTACATAACTACACCAATTCTTTTGATCTGCAGAAACATACATAGACAACATTTGTGTTAACGTTCTGTTAAACCTTTCTACTAGACCATTGGATGCCGGATGAAAAGCTGTAGTAAAGCGAGATTTAGCACCAAAATAACCAACAGTATCTTTAACTAGATGTGATGTAAATACTGAACCTCTATCTGAAATAACTTCTTTCACCCCTCCAAAACGACAAAATACCTCTTCTATCAAAAATTCGCTAACTCTTTGGGCTGTAGCCCTAGGCACTGCCTTGCAAATTGCATACCTAGAAACATATTCTACACAGACTATTATATATTTATTGCCTCTCAATGATTTTCTGAATGGACCTAATATATCTATCCCTACTTTCTCCATTAAATGATTCACTAAGACAGGTTGTAATTGAGCCACTTGTCTCACCTTTTTCCGCTCCTGACATAAACTACAACTCTTAATATAATTTTCAATTTTCTTCTCTGCATCTTTAATAAAGTATTTATCTCTAAATTTGGTTAATGTCTTAGCTAAACCTAGATGTCCTCCAGCCCAAGGATCATCATGTAACTCTTTTAATATATCTGATATCAACCGCTCTGGTAATACCACTAAATTCTTCACACTATTAAATCTCATAGCTTGCCTACATAAAATACCATCTATGACCCTAAATCCTTTATATGCATTTTCCTCGTTAGTCGCTATTCTATCTAATAACTGTCGACAAACCTGATCTTCACGTTGTTCATCTGTCATTTTTGTGACACCTATTTTATACACCTCCAGACCATCATCTTGACCTGCTACTTCTTTATGATTCTCATCATCCTGACTCAATGGGTTTCTACTCAGAAAATCTGCAATCACATTTTCTCTCCCTGCACAGTGGACTATATCAAATTCATATGCCTGAATAGACAACGACCATCTAGCTAATCTCCCATTCATATCTTTCTTATCTCTCAACCAACACAATGCCTTATGATCTGTAACAACCTGAAACTTCATACCCCATAAGAAGTGTTTAAAGTAATTTAATGCCCATACTAAACCTAAACATTCCTTTTCTGTTGTGGAATACTTCTTTTCTCCATCACTAAGTTTCCTAGAAGCATATGAAACTGGATGCATGACATCTTTACCTTGCATTAAACATGTTCCTAATGCTTCTCCGCTGGCGTCAACATATAAACGAGTCAACACATCTTTGTCATTAGTATAAAAACTCAATATAGGAGGATTACACATATATGCTGTGATTTTATCAAATGCCTCCTGATGTTTCTGCGACCAAACAAATGGCACACCTTTTTTCAATAATTTAGTGAGAGGTAACACTACTTGTGCAAAATTATCAATGAATTTACGATAGTAAGAAAACAACCCTAATACTGACTTTACTTGTTTAGTATTCATTGGTGGTTTTAACCTTTTTAGTGATTCTAGTTTTTTATTATCAGGTTTAATACCAGCTCCTGATATTTCGTGCCCCAATACCGTAGCTTTGTTGTAACCAAAACTACATTTACTCGGTTTTAATATTAAATTTGCTTTCTTAAGGCGTTCTAATACTTGTTCTAGAGCTATCCTAAATTCTATAAAGGTTTTACCCCATATTAATATATTATCCACGTAACAAATAGCATTCTTATATTTTATGCCAGCTAATACTTTATCCATTGTTCTTTGGAAAACAGCCTGACTTGTCTTAAGACCGAATGGTAGAACATTAAATTCATAAAGTCCTGAGGGTGTGACAAACGCAGTCTTGTGTTTATCCCTCTCAGAAATTGCTAGTTGCCAATATCCAGAATTTAGATCCAAGTCAGCAAAATAACTTGCCCCCGAAAGATAAATCATTATATCTTCAATGATTGGCAGAGGATAACTATCTGTAATTACCTTTTTATTCAATTTACGATAATCGATGCAAAATCTCCAAGATTGATCAGGCTTCTGTACCAATACCACTGGAGAGGCATAAGCACTCTTGGATTCACGGATCACTCCCGTGTCCAACATATCCTTGACTTGAGAATTAATTATGTCTAATTGTTTAGGGGACACTCTATACGGAGGTCGATGAACGGGTTGCTCATCGGTCGTATTAATATTAATTTCCACTAAATTACAATTTCCTAACTCGGAAGTTGAAAAAGCAAAACATTTTCTATATGAAGAAAAAAGTTCACGTAATGACATCTTGTCATTGTCAGATAAGTCCGGATTTATGTCAATTTCATTTACATTTTTTAAATTATTTGCCAGCGAAAAAATAAATTTATCATCATTTCGTTGTGCCAGCTCTAGAAAATATAAGTAATCATTTTTGGTGATTGAATTAAAACTTTTTTCTTCATTCTTCGTATGATCACACATAATCTTATTTTGTTGAGTTTCATCATGTTGATCATTATAAATCATGGAGTGCGACACAGATACACCGCTTTGTAGAGACGCTTTACTAAGAAACTTTATCTTAAATAGTTCTTTCAACGTTATACAATTATTTCTGAAATCAACAACAGCATTATTTTTATAAAAAAAGTCTTGACCAAGGACTACTTCTTGATTTATATCCCTGATAATTATAAATTTATTATTAAAAAGACATGAGTCCACCATAAAGTTCAATAATGTCTCTCCGACTACATTTAAACACGCACCGGAAATTGACCTTACAAAACGCTTCTCTGATGTGTCACTGCTACATTTTGCTTTCACCTTCGCTGCTAATCTATCAGAGATACAGGAGATAGATGCTCCTGTATCTATCAGAGCTACCAATGTCTGCCCATTTATATCAATGTTAATAAAAGGGCTGTACTGACTTAAATTTTTCTGTTCATCTGGGAGTTTTTGAATTTCGGACGCAGTCGTCTGCAACTCCTCATGCTTATTTATTGGCTGCGTCCTTGGAAGTTTGGGTGCTGCGGGTTCCTTCTCACGCTAAAATTATTGGGGGTATTAGCGTTTGTGTAGGTGAAACGAGACCGTGGTCTCAAATTATAACGGGGAGTGTGAAACTCTTCCCTATCCCTCCTTTCTGGGGATTGATATGGGGTTGAAGGCGCTGTCGTCGACGAATTCCATGCTCTCGGCGGCGTTGGTGACCTTGATGCGGTCGTATTGGACGGTTGTTCAAAGCGTACCTTTGATAATATGCCGCGGGGCGGTTGAATCGGCAGATTAATCGAGGGTGTTTCGTTGTCCTCGAATATGTCTCTTAATTGTAAAATGGTTGCACGCAATTCATTTTTTGTGGCATAGAGTTTGGTGCCTAATTTGACTTTATCGCACGGTAATAGCCCCTTTAAAAATGTTTTTATAAAGATGCTTTCATCTACAATATCGGCCTTCGCGGCTAAATCCGTCAACCTATAATAATACGTCAACGAATCTTCCTTCACGTCTTGTTTGTTGTTATAAAATTTCTCCACGTAATTGATTCCTGATGGGAATTCAACTCTCAACTTCTCGCATATGGTTCTGTAATCAATCCCCTCGCGATACACGGACTTAAAAAACATCAAGGCTGGTCCTTGTAAAAACGCCCCGACTATCAGAGCTAAATCACTTTCCGGCCATTTATTAATTGCGGCTACCAGCCTAAATTGTACTAGGAACTCATCTAAACATACATTGTCGATGCCGGTGAAGAAAAACATTTCTTGCGCCATCTTTTATACCACCGAAGAAAAAACAAATGAAACTCGTTCCTGTTTTTCTTTTTTTTCTTTCTCTTCTTCCTCGGGAAGAATCTTCGGGTTAAGCGGTTCCCTCTTTATTGTTGCACTCGTCAGTGTGCTCCGTGCGCTCCAACCTCGCGTCGTCCGGGCTTGCTTGCCGGCGCAGTTGAATACTTATTTTATGTTTTCTGGAAATTCACAGAAAACGAATTAATGCTTTGTTCTTTATCCTTACCCGGCGCCTCCACCATATGTAGAAGCACCAGGTTTAATGTTTAGGGATCGTAATGCTTCTACGTATAACAAACACTTGATTAAGGAATTCACGACTTCTTTTATTGTTCAAGGAATCAAACTTAGTCCTCTGACATTCATATATAATTATTTACTCTAGACATATTTCAAACTACTTACTTTTTTTGTTTAAATATTTCTACATGCCGGGACGCGCACATAAAAACTTCTTGTTACAAACTCCTACAATACTGTCGATAGATTGTATCGATATATGTAGTCGATAATGTTGTACACGTCACTGCAGTTCACGTCTAAAACAACGCCTAATGTTAAACATTAATTTAGACTATGAGACTTGGCTTTCATCAATATGTTAAAGACAATCTTAGTCATAATATGTAAATCTTTTATATTCATCGATTTTCTAACCATAAACCTCTGTAATTAACGATAAAATTGTTATCAAAGACTTACGTGTGAAATGATAATTCTGGGTCTTTTACGCCTCCTTTCGTGGTTCTTGATGAACAATATACAGCCACACACGACATACTTCCGTTTTATCAACTTAGTCCTTTCTAAACCACTGTTATTATTTAATATTTCGCATTTAAACTGCACCGAGCCGCAATGTTTTGACCGACATGTCGGTCATATGTTGACACGAATTACACAGACAGTGCGACGTTGCCAGACTTACGTGTGCTGTACCTTTTACTCGTCCCTAAACTCAGTGAAATAGACAGAGAAAAGAATAATTCATTTGACACACCGATACAAGAGCGGCAACAACTTATTACTCCGTCTATAGGATTATTAGTCTGAGGATTGTATAGTTTGATAACAAAATGCTCTCTAGGAATTAAAAAAAAATATATAATAATATCGTGTCACGTTCAAAAAGGCCATGTTTATAATTATTTACTAAGCCAGGAATTTCGGCTTTTAATCCAAATTCAGCAAACCTAGCCCGAGGCGAAACATAAACAAGGATAACTTTCAAGCTTTACTTTGTTAAGTTATACAAAATTAAGTGTATTTTGTTAATATATTGTGTTACCGTATACTTAGTGTTAATGCACAGTTGGCTTTGTATGGTTTCTAATTCAAATAAATGTTTCTAACATGTTTTCGGAATTATTTTAAGACCAGTTTTTGTAACTCAACATTAAGACTTTTGTTATAAATTAATTTTGTACTTGCCTACGCACAGGGTTTTCTTATATTGAAACATTATCTGTTATAATTTTCGCAGCCGGAAGCTTCTGGGTGATGTAGGTTATTGGCTTTAGGCAATTTCTTTTGTTCTGGATTGTGAATTTTACATATAAAAAATATTGTATTAAAGAGCGTCGGTGTGTGAGGAGCGGCGGGGGTTTCTCAGAATTTCTTCCTTTTTTATTTTTTATAAATGCTACGTGGTATGGAATAACGTGGCTCCTTAATTGATCTTCGTAAAAACAATGCGGCTCTGGGAGGTTTCTTGGACGTAGCTCCTTAATTAACTTAGCTTTAGTATGTTTTGACAGTGTCGTTTCAGCCCATATCGTATTTATAGACATAAGTCTTTAGTAGGTAACACATATCTAATCCTCAAATACCAGCAGTATAAAAATAGTAACAATGGTTAAATAAAAAAACTAGACTTTATTTTAATATAACGCCGGCTCAATTAAACCTAATCCTACAAAAGTTCCAGCTGTCGTTTAAGCCTAGAAAAGTCTGATATACAGAGACATAGGTACATTTATACTTTTTATGTTGTCTAGGATATCGTGTGTACCTACAATCCTACATACAATAGCCTAAGTACGTGTATAGGCACTATTTTGATGTAGGTATAAGACATCATATCATCACGTCGCCGATACGTTGTAGATCCCATGTAATAGGAGGCGAACCTATTGCCATTTACCGGGAAAATATCCAAAATCCGAGCTGCTACTGAGAATTTAATAGAAAAACCAAATAACACTTTGATCTGGGAATCGAATCCAAGACCTCTAGCGTCGCAGTCGCGCTTAAGACCACTAAACTAATGAGTCAGACTGACATAATAGAAATATGATATGTAAACATAGAATTACGTAACAAGGATATTTCTAAGTGACGTAACAAGCAAAACCGCACAACGTAACTAAGCGTATATCTGTACAAACAAGTATTGTTTATTATTAGGACGCGTCACAAGAACTAAGTAGTTACGTATAAAGCTCTTTGTTTTGATATGCCGTGATATCCTAAACAACCGAGTAACTTAATATGTTTAACCACAAAATTATACCTAAATAACATGTTAATTAATTTAATTAAAGAAAAACGATATACGGTGATTGCCCTCAGAGGTTCTAACCTGAGTAATTAACATGCGTGTTAAAATCTTCTAGTTCATTAAATCTGATACTCTTAATTTAGTAAATTACATTATAATGTTTTCATTTTGCGATATTGGATATCACAAAAATATACCTATCATGAGAGTGAATGCGCAGATAGGCCGGAGCGGTGGAGGTATTCTACGAAGCACACCTAGATGAAGTACACCTAAAGTATTCCACTTAGCACACCCGTAGATGAGCTTCAAATACAATTTTTAAATAATTAATTTTCTATTCCACGAAGCACACCTAAGAATATCAATTGCCATAGTGCGGGGACTAAGAAATAAAAATGTCGACACATTAAACAGGCTATAAGAAAATGTCAATATTAGAGCACTATGGAAAACTGTATTGACAATGTTTTGGTTATTATCAGTCCAAGTTTTTATACAATTATGAAACAATATCTGATTTTACTAAGATAACAATAAATAAAATTGCGGAAAAATAATTAATACTTAAAAATTTTAGAGGTTAGTTAGTAGGAAAATAATAATAATGACAAGAATTGTATCACATTATTATAACGAAACTAAATTAATGTTAGAAATTAAAGTCAGTCTTATTAAATAATAAATATTTTCTTCTGTCGATATTTTTATGTCTTAGTCTCCGCACTATGGCAAGTAAAATCTTAGGTGTGCTTCGGGGAATAAAAAAAATATTATTTTAAATTTTTATTTGAAGCCCACCTACGGGAGTGCTAAGTGGAATACTTTAGGTGTGCATCATCTGGGTGTGCTTCGTTTGGGTGTGGTTCGCGGAATGCCTCGAGCGGTGTAGCAACATAAAAGTATCATTGTCAATTTTTTGACCATGCGTAAATTTTTATTTGACCACTTCGCCGTAGTTGTCTTGCTGGCACAATTTCCAAGCATTTTTTATTCTTTTCGTCAAAATGTTAAAACTGTCTAGCAAAGGCTGTCAAACAACAAACATTCCTTCCTTGTACGATACGGCAGAGGTACACCCACAATGTATGATATTATTCAGAGTATGTACTTACCAAGTTATTGGCAATCGAGTTAGCAAGTAAAATGCTGTTCAATGTCATTCATTATTTATGAAGCAACCCTGTGATTATTGCCGCGTTCGTAAATCCTTTTCAATATGTATTGCTGAATAGAATTTTATTATGTCATATATGTAGAGAATATTCTCGTAATTTACATATTGAGTATGAAAGGCACTGTTATGTTACGTTTTAAAAATGGAATTCTTTAGTCTCTGCTCTGCCTAACTTTAGTTCATTAAGTATAGTGGTCGTAAGCGCAACCTGCTACTTGGTTCGATTCTAATTCGAGTAGTGTTATTGGATTTTTTTAATAATCAGGTTGGAGTTTGGACATAGGTACATATAACAGCGATCTTTGAGCGTACATAATACACCTCACTCCCCTTCCCTTAGGGGGAATATAGGCAGTAGTAACACTGAACATTCCTATGATAATCTCTGTTAAGGTTCTAAAAATGGAATCATAATCTTTGCATACCCAAATGGAAGACAGATTTGATATCAGAAGGTATCTATGTATGAAAACAGATTTGTATATTTTTTTGTCTTTAAAAAAATACATTGTAGGTAATATTGTAAATATCTTATTGTAAAGTTTGTTTGACTCTATTCTTAATAGAGCACCGAAAAACCTTCGCCTCCATTTTCAGGTACCTAGTGGTATAGTTCGCCGCTATGTTGAGGTCCCGCGCAAGCCCATTGCCATTAACCGGGCACAAATCCAAATTCCTAATTAATTAAACTCCAAGTACCATTCATCCATTTTTAATTTTGTTTAACCAATTTGCATTTTTGCTTGAGCTCCCACAGAGTTTCATTTAGATATCGTTGAATATTCTGCACGCGATATTGAATAAATTAATAATATTGGTTGCGGTATGACTCCCACCAATGAAAGTCACTTCTCTGTTTCTTTGTTGTGTACTGTTATTTCAAATGGAATCTTTATAAATAACGATTTTTTTAATCCATCGAAAAAGTCGGCCGTGGGTAAAATTTACGTTGCAAAGCTGAGATTGTAGAAGGATAACTGGGCCTAAAGTGCCTACACCTAATGCTGGTCCACTAAGCAGTTCAATTTGTTATTTGATAATTTCATAGAAAAATTCTGCTCCTGGGTATCGAATCGAATCCTCAATGAGGCAATCTAGTCAGTCTAAAGAAATACTTACAGAAGTAAATATCGATATAAATCTATAATGAATACCTGTATTTATATTGTAAGCTAAGTTCAAGACAGGAATACTCTTTAGAGTAGTGCATAAGTTTTGTAGGACTGTAAGTATTACCATTTGCTATATTGTAGAAAATTGCCAAGACGCAACGGATATCCGTTCCAGAAAGATGTGTTGATAATTAGGACACATATACCTACCTATACATACACCTATCTATCGTATGTCACCCTTGAGCGTGTAGACTGAAGGTGTTAATTAGGTCGTGTAATTTGTTGTCAGACTTGTAATGAAGATACCCAACCTTATAAACCTCGCGAGACTTTAGTTGCATTGCTAAAAATGGAATAAATGTTCACCGCGCTCCTTGAAACAAAAGTTGACAGACGTTTGTTAATATTAGCGCTACCGCCGCCGTTATGTCATTTCATTATTTTCCACCCCATCACATCGCCGATCCCCTAAAGATTATCTTAATTAGGGTAACGAAGTATTGCAACATTTTTGAACATCTTTCGAAATGGCTGTAGTATGAATTTTTAATTCCAAATAATTAGTTGATGATCGATTATCGAACATGCTTACAAAATTTCACGAGAACTAGTGGAGAAATGCGACCCGTATAGAAGAACAGCCGGACATCCGGACAGACATACAAAAGCATTTTTGTCGAAACTGAAAAGGAGACGCTTCGCGCTCGCTCGGTCAGTAAAAAAGGGGTACGTATAGAATGCTGGGTAGCGACATTAGCATCTAGTGAGTTTGACAACCCTTTTATATGCAGACCAGGGCTTGTAATTTTTGAAAAAGAAAAAAATATAAGTATTTGATTAAAACCAATTGGAAAAGGAAGAGAATATAACAAAAATTAAAGGAAAAGAAAGTAGAGATTTCAACGAACAAAAAAGCCACAGACTTTTTTAAAAAAGCTGATATTTCGAAAAAAGAATTTCGAAATTTCGTGAAAAAAAAAATATTTTTGTAAAAGAAAAAAATTAAAAAACCAAAAACTTGGTTATTTGGACTTTTCACATAAATTTTAAGGTGATGTGAAAAAAGTGTACCTAATTAAAAAAGTTGTAGATCTCTTAATTACGAGTACCTACAACTTTACCATTTTTTTTTTCGTAGGACTTGTAGTTTTGCCGGAAATCGAAATAAACCCTTTTTTACCCTAAACCCTCCCACTTTCCTTTAATTTTTGTTATATTCTCTTCCATTTCCAATGGGTACTACTATATTATTTTTTTTTACCATTTTCTAAGGTACTTCTACCCTGGTCTTTTGAGCTGAGTTCGCATTGTATAGACTTCGAACATTTAGAGGTTAGGTTATACTGGAAATGTATACTACTATGTGTAGCCGTGTGTCCGTATTCAACACACTGACCTTTGTCTAATGGTTTGGGAATTAAGCACTAGTGGTCGCAAGCCGTGCTTGATGCGGGATTTATGAAATCTTTTATAGCAGCTCTAGGTTTCGATTTGTACACAAGTCATGAAAATAGGCTCGATCCTAGGGACATAGAAACATGACTGAATTATGGGTTGCATAAGTTCACATGTACGTTACCATTCAGAGATATAGGCGTTCTGGACCATGGAACAGTTTGAACAGAGTTGAAACAATCCTGATAAAACGTATATCCGGAGGGATGTGTTTGTAGAGTCCACATAGCGAGATTTTATTTGTAGAATTGCCCAAGGCTGGTGTTTCATTACAGCCGGCGGCTCGTAGTAAGTATTACCTACATCTCTGAAGAAGGAAAGCTAGCTCGCATTGAGTCACTGTACAGAAACACAAAGGCTATATATATTAGTATGAGATCCCTCTTTTGTTAAATGAAAAGTGGATCAAATAGACGGTAAAAATTGCCTGAAAGTTTTTGGTTTGCTTACCTATCTTACAGAAATTGTAACAACTCCAACAGTTTTACCCTATCAATAAGCGTCCCTTATCCCAGTTTGTGTTTAATTAGTAAAACTCGGTGCTTTAATAATTTCGTCAAAGGTTTTAAGAATCTTCAGATTGCGATTCAATATTTGATATCAAAATAAAATATTAAAGCCTGAAAATATTCAGGCATGACAATCGATAAATTTACCCTAAGTTCAATTCTGTGCCAATTCACCCAGTTTAACAGTTCGAAACTCAAGCAAATAACAGCCATACGTTACCTCAAAGAGTTCCATTGATAAAAATATACTTTATAAAAAGTCAAGACGTGAATTGATCGGGAGGTCTTGAGGTGGACAGCCACGTCGTCGGCTGAGTTAGTGCCGCTTAATAAACGAGAGCTTGCGGGTCGTTGGATAAATGGCCCTGCGTCTCCCTGAAGGATATCTTTTATATTGCAAGTTCACTCACCTGCCACTGCGAGCAACGTAAATAGGTGCTCCTACCTTACCTCCTTCTAACAAAGTAAGAAAATTATCTAACAAAATTAATTAGCAGCCAAGTTTTTATACATTCATTTAAATACTCCTCTTAATCTAATTTGACTGGTTTAACAACATGTAAAAATAATAATAAAAAATATAAGCGCGATTAATTAATTTATATTTCAAAAGTTATTGTTCTTCATTGAATGCTGGTAGTCATGAATAATACGGAGTTTATCCCATGCATACATTATTTTTAGATAAAACAACATTAATTTGCAAATAAAACGCGTAGATATAAGCGTATCTTCCCTCGGACTTATCGGTGTCTACATGTGAATTATTGTCAGCCGTTTGTAAATATCGCGTACCTATCTATATAATAAATCTAACATGTTGCTGGAGCGAAATGCGGATCTTTTGTTTATAAAATCCCTGTGCGTAAAATTGAATTCGGAAAAAAAGCTAATCCGGCTCCAAGTATGGTGATTTTTATCGAGTCCTGAATTCACAATTCGGTTGCTCCTGATATAAAACCCTTTTGATAAAAAGACACATTTTCTTTAAAAATTAACGAAAAAACCGTCATTGAAATTATATTATCTGAGAAACTTTGGAGAATTAAGATAACAATTATCGACGTTTTTAATTTAAAATAACAAACAAAAATCGCAACTACTACTTAAATGGCTGTATGTTTTTATTGAGACCTACATAAAAATATACAATCTTTGAGAACCTTCCTCTTTTTCGATGATTGATAAAAAAAAGCATGCAAATAAATAATAATGATTTTGAACAATTTGAACCCATTACTTACGCACAATTATTTCCATCCCCCTGAAAGGAGGCCCGTGTCGAGCGGGGTATAGTAAATGTCTTCTAAAAAGCTCTCATCATTAGTTCCGAGGCTCGCGGACAGAACTACGAACAAACGTACTGTATATTTTTGACGGATCAACAGTTCAGCTGGTTCTGCAGTTCGACTGCAGAACCAGCTGAACTGTTGATCCCGGCACAAACGGTATTTTATTTTTTTCAGGAATGAACAGGCTGTCCGACACCTAAAATTGCTGAAAAGGTTGATCCGATACAGTTTTTCCGTAGTACATACGGAAATACTGTTAATTATTTCTCACGCTAGGTTTGACTTAGCGTTTGATACTAGTTCTAAAGCAGATACAGGATTTATAATAGAGGACGCTATTTAAGTCGTCCCTGTCGGATACTGGATCTCACATTCCCATGACGTCATCATCAAGTTAGTGAGGTTGAAGTGTCCACGTTTACCAAAAACAAATGATAAGGATAAGTAAAAGTCTAACATAAATGGTTTCGAAACGATTTTAACTTGAAAATATAGTGAACGTTTCCAGTGGTTTCCCAAAAAACGGCTAATAAAGTTTGTGGAAAGGACTGCTACGGCCAGCGTCGAATTTCAAGCGCTTTTGCGTGCTCTGAACCGTTCCGGTTTGAGGTTTTCATTAAAGTCGAAGTTATATGAACTTGGTCGTATATGGACCGGGTGCGGTGTGATAGGTAGTGATATTTCCGTTTCACCTTTTGTTGGATCCCAGCAATTACCCATTTAAGTTTAAGAATATATAATTTTAGCTTTAAATGCGTCGAATTTTTTTCGAGTGGGAAAACTTTTTATGCTTAAAAATGATGCACATTCTGGCATAGGTAATTAGGCATAACCTAGGTACCAAAAAAGTATATTTTGGTTATCTAATTAGTTTTTTGGGTGTTATCTGAAAATGTATTATTATTTGAGCTTTAAGGAGTCACTTTGGACAAGTAAAAAATTTATATTATAATATCGCACACCTAGATCTAGAGTTATGTCAAAAATCTGTGTGATTGAGTTGTGCTCACCATTTCATTTCCTTTACGGATACCTATTGTTGTTTTTACCTTTTTGTTTTATTGGTCAGATAGGTAGTCGTATAGGAAATGAAATGGTGAGCATAACTCAATCTCAAATCATTCTCTTTAGATCTAGGTGTGCGATATGCGTTCCTATAGTACACGAAATTCCAATTAAGTATTTGGTAGTTTTATTGTATTTTTTGAGCCATTCTGCGAGACAACTTTAATTTCGCTATGGGCCCAAATTAATTTGTGCAAACTTACAAAACAGTTATCGAGTTTGAAGGTGAACAAAATATTAAAGGAGCGATATTTTTTCTTTAAATGTCAAATCCGAATTAAAAAGTTATGTTTTTCTTTGTATCGTAATTTCTTATAAAACTTATTTTGGAATAAGTCCTTAACATTAATAATACTTACTTATAAAGTTTACTTACACATTCTTTGGTCCAAAAGCACTTAAGCGTCTCCACAATGGTGTGCAGTCACATGTGCATGTGCCACATGTGTGTAGACTGTTTTTGTAGTTTTTGTTTGGAAATCAGTAAAAAATTAATGTGGCCAAGGCAACGGTGTCTGTATTAATCCATGGGTTAACTTTTAGTTTAACTACTGGGTAACTTATGATGCATTGAAAACTTTTTTCACAAAATGGGTAAGTACTTTTTTATGTAATAATAACAAAAAAGTTTTAAACGGCCACTCTAAATTTTTTGTGAACGTGACCCTCCAGAGGTACGAAATTAATGTTTCTCTAATTGATCACTGATAGATTGACTGATTTTGACTTATCTCTTTGATCTGATAATAATGTAGGGTATTATTACCCTATTCATATGAGAAGCGTAGGTAAGTACTCAATACCTCGCAGAATGGTTGTAATTTGAATACATTTGGTTGGGATCTGAAGATAATTGAAGTCGGTTTTGATTATTATTTTCGAATACTGCCTTTGACATACGGAATGCTGAATATCTTCAGTTGAGCTCAGTAGTTGGGGAAGCATCTCAGCCATTTAGAGTTGGTTCTGGGATAGACTACAATAAGGTTACTTATACATAAAATATGATATGCATGTATGAGTCATCTTTGCGTAAGTACTTGTCTACGAAAAACCTAGAATCCTCATGGATCTTTTGCCACCTTGGGAATTGTTAGGGCATGTCGGACCTCGATACTCGTACTGTCTAAAAAGCTTCGTCTCAGCTGTGGGATTCGTGGCATTTGTCATGTTCATACGACAGACTATGATCCAGCGTTCGCTGCACCCCTAAGTATAAAGGGCGAGAAACCTGAAAAATAAACGTTTATAAATTATCATATTGAAAAGAAAATCCTCAGACCTTTATTGGCTATTTAAATTGACCATTCAAAAGGAACGACTTAAAGAACAATTTGTAAAGGTTAAATTATCGTAAATTACCAACATAAACTCCGTAAAATAAACCAAGATAAATTATTCATGAGCGTATGCGCCGTTTTAAGTGCCTCCTTATCCAACCTCTTTTATACTTTCCGTTAAAAAATATTCTTAAATCAAAATACGTTTTCTTTAAACTGATGGACCTTTCTTGTATACATATAAAGACCATAGACGTAAGTACTACACTAACTGTGGTAAATAAGGTAAACTTTAATTCAAACGTAATATTTTATTTTTTTGAAGAATAAGAATAAGATCAGAGCTCTTTGAAGAGTATTTCATCATCATTATCCTCATCAACCCATTGCATTGTCCCACTGCTGGGCACGAATCTCCTTTCAGAACGAGAGGGATTAGTCCACCACGCTATCCTATTGCGGGTTAGCAGATTTCAAATCCCGCCATAAAAATATCTCAGGCCAGTCTAGCAATTGTCTAACAATAATGGGCCTAATAAAACTAAGTTTTTAAGATTTTATGTAAAATTTATAAATAACAATTTATTGATTAAAATTACTTGAATACTACAACTTAACTGTCTAATTTAACTTGATAACAACCGATTTTAGAAATATCAGACTATTTTGCATACAAATTATAGGTTTCGTGGACAATTTTTTTCAGTAGTATAGTGGTGCCACGATGGATCAATGATTAGTAATAAGATGTCATATCGAGGTAACGCGCGAATGGAAGGCTCCCTTTTGGTCCCTTTTATGTGTGCGTGAGTAGGATCTAATAATTTCGCTAATTTCTAATAATAATCGCTTGGAAGTATGTTTTTGTAGTAATGGTCCGTATTAGGCGCCGGCCCTTATAACTCGCAGGCACCTTATGACCTTATTAGCTGACCACGTGAGTCAGCCATACGAAATATGTCTATGGTATTAAACGTCTAGCTACGTTCAGTTCTAGCTAGAATTCTGTACCTATGTCGAACTTTTTATATAAAATATAAAACGTCTAAATTAGATGTTTATTGCTATTACGATATTTATAAGTCCAAGTATGTACTGTAGTTTGTTTTTTACATCATTTGGACATGTAAGTCATGATTAATATTTATGCACTAAACATCTTCCTTCATGTAAATTTAGGAAATAAAATAGAAAATTGACTTAAAGGGACTTCGTAATTGTTTCAGAAGTAGACTAATGATAGTATTAGGTCGTATTTAAATCTAGGGAAGTTTTTTCTTTTCATACTGAATTATTCAGTTTAATTAAATATGACATACTTTGAGGTACCTAGATAAGAAGTAAGCGGTAAAAGCCCTGGAAAGTTCTGCGAGGTAACATGCTTCATTCTTTAAATGTTCAAAGTTTTGAAGTGTGCCGTGAACTGAGTGGAACAAACGCGTACAGGTGGGTCAGTCTGTAATCTTTTGAGGCTCGTGAAAATTAATTTTTATACTCAAAGCGGTTTTCTTAATTGTTTTAATTTATCTTTTCAATCAAAATTGCTATACCTACTTAAGATCTATTTTGTGAAATAAAAACCCAAAAAGAACTTTTACGAAGGTTTCTTGTCTGAAAGATTAATTAATGGTGCTTTTCTGAGACACTATATATATTCTACTATAATACTTTATTTATGGTTACGTTCTGTATTTTTATATTATAAGTTCGGTCAGATCAGTATTTTTGTCAAATAAAATCATTAATTACGCCAAAAATATGGAGTAGATAGGTATATCTATGAAACAGTGAAGAATCAAACAGTAAAATTCATTAGTATAATATCATCATATCTACTGCAGAAATCTGTTTTGCTTGGACTTTTGTAGTTACAACATAGTTTACAATAGAATAAAGGTCCCTTCTGATATAATTGGTTGTTGGATTTTGAATGTGTTAAAACAACCAATCTTCAGCTTAGGTATTATACATGTTATCCGAGACTTACATTTCAAATTATACATCTGAATAGCTATTAAAAAAATGTATATCTACTTAACTAAAATATTTTGAAAAATCTACAAATTCGACTTGCACTTTGTTTACTGACATGTGACCCTGGTATTATCTATTGATAGTTCAATCAATGCACAATATTATGATGCATCGGAGTTCCTACGACCAATTCCTCCTCTGACGTAACTTTTTGCAATTAACTACGGCAATGTAGGTAGTATCGGGAACTCTGGGAATGATGCCAAGTGGTAAAAGCCAATAAAAATAAATTGGTTGGTGCCCCACGTTGTCGAAAGTTTAATAAATTTAGGTACCTACGTACCACACAACTCATCTAATATACGAGATACTTACTACGTTATACATACATACATACCATCACGCCTGTATTCCCCGAAGGGTTAGGCAGAGGTGCACTTAATGTACACCCACAGTTCGCCGGTATGTTTAGGTCCCATGTAATAGGGGGCGAGCCTATTGCCATTCACCGGGCACAAATCCAGACTTCGAGCTGCTACTGAGAATTTCATAGAAAAACTCAATAACACTTTGCTCGACCTGGGGATCGAACCCAAGACCTCTAGCGTAGCAGTCGCGATTGGGACCACTAGATCAACGAGGCAGTCTATGTTATGAATACACAAATATACTTAGGTACGTTACAAATATACCTACACCATGATTTTAAAATACTACGAATATGACATTAACTATTATCTGTCTATTTGTATTTTTGACCGACTTTAGAAATTTCGAAAAGGAGGAGGTTACTATTTTCGTCTGAATAGAATAATTATTTTTATTGCATTTTTCATGCTAAGATTATAAAGTTATTTTATAAGTATTGAACCAGAAGACGTAGGTTCGAATCCTGCCTGTAGTCGAATTTTTCCTTCACTAAAATAACTTTATAATATTGACCATTATAATAAGAGATTGATATGAGAATCTAACATACATACACTCCCGCCTTTTTCGCATAGGTGTAGGCAGAACGTACACAACGCCATTTGCTACGATTCTTGCATACTACGTACTTTTGCTGCGTCCACATTCATACCTCTTGTCATACACCACATGCCCCTGTAAACTGCATGACCCTGTACTATGTCTGACCTGGAGGAGGTTCTCACCAATAAGGTCGATGTACTTTTGTCTTTCTTAAGTCGTCCTCTCCCGGTGACAATATCTCCTGGTTTAAAAACGGGTTTGACAAAAGTTGTATAGATAAGGATTGCACCTTACAGAAGGGTGAAGTCAGTTTCACATCTATAGAAGTTTACCAATTACAAGTCCCTTTAATGCATTGACCACGCACCGCACATGTATTCTGTGTAGCCAAACCTTTATAGTTAAAATAAAAACTTAGATTTACTCTCATATTGTCCGTCCAAGTTACAAGTTCCAACTCTTTCAACTTGTAACTCACAATGTGTAGACATAGGCATTACGCGGCTTTCAGGCATTAATGCGGATGCATGCTTCCTTGTTACGAGCGAACAATATCGGTGCGGCCCAGCTTGTATTCAAACTTGATTGCTTCACTCATCCTAGGGATGCCAAAAAAATTTTAAGAGGAATATAGGACTTTTTTTAAAGCGTATGTATTTGACGCCTTTGATAACACCGTGACTACAAGACTGACGCCTATTAACACCTATAACATTGACGCCTATAATAACACTGACGGCCCTAAGACCGCCACCTATGACATCGATGCCTTTAACATCGATGCTCATAACACCGACGCCCATAAGACCAATGCCTATGAGACTAATGCCTTTAAGACCAACGTCCATAAGACCGTCGTACGTAGCCCATAAGATCGACAGTTATAGACCACCGCCTATAACGCCACCATTCATAAGATCGCTGACGCTCATTACACTGACGCCTAAACTTAACGTTTATAATACCGATGACTAAACACTATAACGCCGACGCCTAAAACACCAACGTCTAGAAGACTGACACCCATTAAACTGATGTTCATAAGACCGACGCTTATTACACCGACGCCTATAATACCGGCTCCCATAACACCGACGGCCATAACACCAACATCTACAACACCAATGCCTTTAAACCTGACGTCAATAACACCGACGCCGCCTGTAACGCCAAAATACTTACAAGAGTATACTTACATGGAAAAATATAGTAGGTACATTACTGAATTTTAAAGGTGTATTTATATGGGTAATTTTTAGAAATTTATTATTTAGTGTTGCTTTAATGTCTGCTAGCTGGCTCTGTAGACTTGACAACCCTAACTCACCCGTACCAAATGATTACTATTCACGAATGCTATCACACTAAGCTCAGTACTTAAGCATCAATTATTCACGAATCAAAGATCTAGAAAACGCGTTACGTTGTACGATAGAAAGCTAAATTAATTGTTCTTTTTAAAATCTCAGGTATATTGAATCAGTGTTATCTGTATTGGATTTTTCAATCAACGGTAAATTTCCCTACATCTTAGGAAGAAACTAAGTCAAGCTAAGATATTCGCTTATCTTAGTTATATCTTATAAGTAGCCTGTCTAATTTTGTGATTAGTCAGTGTGTAATTCGATTTGTTCCGTGTTATGTTTCGGAGAAATTGTGTCTTAATGGATGCCTATACATATACTTATTCACTGGAATTGAAATATGTTCATATTCATATTCATTTATTTTGCACTCATGTGGTTTACATATTGGTGTATATAATAGTGGTTATCAAACATGAACCCTGTTAGGTTAGCACAGCAAAGATTTTTAAAATATAAATGTATGATAAATAGGATCGACTAAGATTACGTTAAAAGTAAGGTAAACTTAATGACTTCCGCATACATATACGGAAGGTACATTAAGTTTAACTAAATAGTACAGGCTACAGAGGGGACGGGCTCTGGTACCTACATTAATTTCGGTTCATGGAACACTGAAAGTGTACTCAATTATTCCGTCAGTTTCACTAGCACGGTGTCGAACTGAATAGACACAAAGAGACGATATTGCGGCACGGGGATCGATTCCAATCAAACTGCTACTTAGGACTTTATCACATGGGTTGACCATTTTGCTGCGTTAGGCAGTCGCAAAACATGAAAGTATATACAAATATGTATAGTTTCTCTTCCAATAATACGTATTTATTGTTTATTTTCAAGTATACGATGTTAATTAAGTCGGTACAATACGAAATTGAATAAATCATGAGTCTGAAAACGTATTGCCGTAATCTATACTAATATAAGAGGAAAACTTTGTGAGTTAGTGAGTTCCTGGGGGGGGGGGGTAATCTCTAGATTCTAGAAAATTCTTTCACCAAAATAAAGCTACATTATTCTCGAGTGACAAAGGCTATAATATTATCTCGTAAAATGAAAAGAAACGTCCACGCGGTATAGTCCATGCGGGCGAAGCCGCGGGCGGAAAGCTATAATTAACTTTCCGCCACTAGCGGTATCATTCGTAACGTATTCTTAACAGAATACGTTGCTACCGCTTTAAATAGTGGCTGACCCTACTTACCGGCTTTGAAAGCCCCCGCGTGTAAACATTGATGTTCCAGTACACTGCTCGTGAAAAGTCGTCCCATGACTCTCGTTAATTGGGACAAACCTTTTGCCCTCGCGGTCGTTCTCGGGCTGCTTAAAGATTAACGCATACCTACATCAAAAATACATCCTCAAACATCGTAAGGCGACATAAAGCAACGGGAACCGCAGATATCTTCGCATGAAGTTCGTACAAATGTACGCACTTTGTGTCTAATCTATTGATGTGTACATAAGCCAAAGATTGCGGCTTTAATCTACGTACTCTAGATATATTAGTATGATATGCGCGCATGTTTTGCTTTATTAGGTGGATTATGAATGATCGATGAATTGAATTCTTGTTTACTTTTTTTTTTAATGCTAAATCTGAAGCAGTGGTACTATGGTGAACTATGGTGTTGAATTGGACACCGGGGGGTTTTACTGCGTAAAAATCCCACACACTCCCGCCTGCACCTCAATAGGCCGGCAGCCTTTTGAAGGTTTCCTTCTAGCACCAGAAAGGTACTAAACTGAAGGTTCGCATAACTTTAAAATTCACACATCTTAATTACTGATTACATTAGCAAATGTTTGTATAAAAAGTGTATTACAGATCAAACTAAAATAATAATTATAAGCACAAAATTTAATAATACAGACGCTACTATTGTATCGTTGTAAACGTGACCAATATAACCTAGTTTTTGTTTCATCATGTGAAGAGTATTGTTCGAAACTTTATCAGGAGTCGGTTCAGTACACGCTTGTTCACAAATAGATTTTCCTGAAAGTTTCAAACTCAAATATTGTCCTCTACCAAATATTTGCGTTCATTAACGAAGCAACGTCTTTTGTAAAATGTCCTCTAAAATCGCCGCCGTGGCTCTACTGAGAAGAAACTCGATGCCTTTTAAATTCAACTTATCTTTGTGTTTTAATAAACCCTCGTCCTTTGAGCCCTTGTATATAATGAAAGGAGAAAAATATGGATCACTTTTGACGGTTATGTATAGCTAAGTTTGTAGGCATAGACTAGATATAAATGTTGAGTAGATGCTTAGGTACACACGGCTACACATCAAGCTATACTTAATCAGTTTAGAGTGACCTCCCAACGTAAAGGTTTTCCGCACAATTCAAGGCCAGCCTATACTCGTTTTGTATAGCTTGATGTGTAGCCGTGCGTACATGCGATCTAAGCCGATTATATGAACTATAATTTTATATCGTAAAATCTAATTAAAACTTAGGTAATCCTAGATGTAGGTATTACTATATATGAAGAGTAATGTTCTTCCATTGTCTTCATTTTGAAATCATTCATTCATTTTAAATTTCTTTCGCAAATAAACAAGTATTAGCTCCGTACTATGATTTAGTTCTGTGATTTTTTAAGGTGACCCATAGCGGACAAAAAAGACAACTTCTACAACATATTACGTTACCTAAACAGAAAAACTACTACTACTAGCCATAGTCCGCGGTTTCACTCACTATACTAAAGGATTTATTTACTAAGTATCTATACTCGGCTTCTAAGGCGGCGCATCAACATGAAACATGCACCACATTTTATGCTTAGACCTCCGGCAATACAACTGTGAAAACACATCCAATTTCGTGAAATAATAACACTGTACTGGAAATCCAACCCAATACTTTACGTTCATTATGCGCGATCACTAGAGTCAGTTGAATCTACGTACTTATACATATATACTATATATATTATATACTATATTGTACATACTTAATTTCAAGAGTATTTCCAAATGAAATTATGTTTCTAAAAGGGAACAGAATAAGATCGTTCAAATATTTGATATGAATTCCAATTTATTGTCAAAATTAACTTCAATTTACAATATAGCGACTAGAAGATGGTGTTTAAAAGCATATTTGAGTAAAGCTTGCTTCATTAAAGAAGAATGAAATGTCATTGGAGTACACCAATTAAATATTAAATTTTATTGAGAAAGTCTTATTTTGGAGTGAATTTCTAAAAATATTTTCGAATAAAAGAGAATAATTATTAGAGAAAATTTCAATTAAAAGAACGCGCATATATTATTAATTGTTTTAAAACCTTAGCACTTTTTGTTTTACGTTACATTTCATGCGGAATGCGCGCTTTGTGAAAATGTCTGTCTTTTCATGCTAAAATGGTTTAAATTAACGGTTTGCAAAAGGAATTTTATACAATCTTGCAAAATTTACGAATGACTGGCATTTGATAGTTTAGACAATTTCTTAATTTAAATAACAAGAAGATAGAAGACAAACTAAACGTCGTTTAAAAAAACATCTCCCATACATAGATATTCCCACGTAACAATACTTTCCTCAACTGCAAATCATTCATTCGTGATCGCAAAAAAATGTTAGATTTACAAATTTTAGATTTTTTGAGTATATTTTGCGGCATAAATAGCCTATTTTTACCGCGTTGGCTTAGAAGCTAGATTTTTTTGCAGCCCAAGTATCTTTTATAACTTTAACTTGATATCTCCAAGCGTTGTGGAGACAAAGGTTCTTGATAGACGGAAATATCCAGAGAGACAGACGGACAAATAACAATGAAGTTATACTGTAAAGGTTCCTTTTTCCTTTTGAGGTGCGAAAGCCTAAAAATAAGCACTAATTAATGTGATCTCAGATTAAAAACATAGTGAAAGGTAAGTCAGCAAACCACCTTTTGGTGTCTTAACCCGCAAAGTATGTTCAGAGATAAGCATTTTTAAAACGTTTTAAAGGTGAGCGATGCAGTGTATTCAAAAACCGTTGATCTATAACAAAATAAATTTTAAATTTTAAAATTGGAATTCTGTCAATGAAATAAACACGAAGGTTGTAGGTTGCCGATAGCTGAAAATTTATAAAAAGCTCATGTGTCCCTAGTAAGCTAAATGAATAAATAAATAATTGAATAAATAACTAAGTAGGTAGGTACATAATGTATTAACAATTAAAAAATAAAACACAAAAATTACCTTTGTATTTTTATTTATTTAATATTTATTTTAGCAACAGAACGTACCTATATACAGGGTGTTTCTTGTAAGGTGTCAAGCCGGCGCAGGATGATAGGGGACTACCATACGTATCGATTGGACCCCCATGTATGTACCGCGATTTTTTGTAGTTTTCGAGTTAGAGTAGTTTATTCATCTTTTTGAAAATTTTACGATCGAATGTCTTTAAAAATTTATATCTTTTTTTGTATAACCTTTTCTCCAAGTTTTATTATTGTAATATGATCCTCACGAATTGTTATTTCATACATAAAATAATCATCTTACCCACATAATTACAAATTTTGATCGAAAGTGAGTAATTTATGTATGAGCAATAACAGATCGGAGTTTTCAACTTCAAAATAAATATTTAAAAAGTAACTACCATAGATTTGGGATTATTTTAAAAACTTTGCGGGAACCTAAGCTTCGATAATAATCCAAAATATACTTAATAGGGCATTATTTGTTGAAATCGTCCTTCTAATGTAGTGAAGTGGAAATTCCCTAATTTTCTGATTTTCTTTACCAACATTAATGTCAATTACCGTAAGGAATAAATGTTTAAATGATTAACAGCCTTATTGCAGATCATTTCATGACAAAAACCACAAATTTTTAACTACCTATTTTAAACTTCTCCAATATTCTGACTACTGACTCTGACTGAAAAAAATTGAAGTACATAAAATTTTAATAATCTGGTTTCTTCGAATAGTAACATCATTTGACTGGCTCATTAATCTAGTAGTACTAAGCGCGTCTGCTTCGCTAGAGGTCCTAGGTTCGTTCCCCAGGTTCAGCAGTGTTATTGTGTTTTTCTATGATATTATTAGTAGCAGCTCGAAGTCTGGATTTGTGCCCGGTTAATGGCAATAGGCTCGCCCCCATTACATGGGACCTAAACATAACGGTGAAATGTGGGTGTACATTAGTACACCTCTGCCGAACTCTTCGGGGAATACAGGCGTAATGGTATGTTATGTTAAATCAAGTTTCAAATTAAATGTCCAAAATGCCCTCCCTGGACTTATAATTATGCTGATATGTGCCATTAACCGGGTACAAATCCAGACTCCGAGCTGCTACTAATAATTTTATAGAAAAACCCAATAACACTTTGCTCGACCTGGAAATCGAACCTAGGACCTCTAGTGTAGCAGTCGCGCTTAGGCCTACTAGACTTATGAGCCAGTCAAATGATTTTATTTTGCTAACGAAAACGAAAAGAAAAGTACATAAAATTTTAATAATCTGGTTAAGATTATTAAAATTTTATGTACTTTTCTTTTTTTCGAGTCAGTAGTCTGAATATTGGGAGAGTTTTAAAATAGGTAGTTAGAATTTGTTGTTTGTATCATGATATGGTTTACAGTAAGGCTGTTACACATTTAAACATTAATTCCTAACGTTAATTGATATTAATGTCGGTAAAGAATAAAATCAGAAAATTAGGGAATTCCACTTCACCACATTTGAAGGACGATTTCAACAAATAATGCCCTATTAAGTATCAATTTTTTTGGATTATTATAGAAGCTTAGGTACCCGCGAAGTTTTTAAAATAAGGCCAAATCTATGGAAGTTACTTTTAAGATATTTATTTTAAAGTTGAAAATTCCAATCTGTATTGCTCATACGTAAATTACTCACATTCAATCAAAATTTGTGTTTCTTGTTATTATGTGGGTAAGATGATTATTTTATGTATGAAACAACAAGTCGTGAGGGTCATATTACAAAAATAAAACTTAGAGAAAAGGTTATACAAAAAAAGATATAAATTTTTAAAGTCAATCGATCGTAAACTTTTCAAAAAAATGAATAAGGTTCTCTAATTCGAAAACTACAAAAAATCGCGGAACATACATGGGGGTCCAATCGATAGGTATGGTAGTCCCCTATTACCCTGCGCCGGCTTGACACCTTACAAGAAACACCTTGTATAGTATATTCTAACATTATTAAAAATGAACGCTTGTCCTCTTGTCCTCTTCTACGAGACTTTCATTTTATGAAAATATTACTTACGCTACAAATTGCAGCCACCTAAAAAAATTAAATTAGGTACCTACATATTATAATTTGTTCTTGAATTGCGTGTCGCAAACTGTATTTTGTAAATTTGAGCTGTATTTGAGTCCTTCTTGTGTCGTAAAAAATTTCAGAGACGTTACCGTGATTGTGAAATGGGTAACCGAGATATCTTTTGGTTGATAATAACATAACATACCATCACGCCTGTATTCCCTGAACGGTTAGGCAGAGGTGTAGGTACTAATGTTCACCCACACTTCGCCGGTATGTTTAGGTCCCATAGGGGGCGAGCCTATTGCCAATAACCGGGCACAAATCCGGACTCCGAGCTGCTACTGAGAATTTCATAGAAAACCCAATTACACTTTGCTCGACC
Source organism: Subacronicta megacephala (assembly GCA_958496365.1). NCBI lineage: Eukaryota > Metazoa > Arthropoda > Insecta > Lepidoptera > Noctuidae > Subacronicta > Subacronicta megacephala. Next base: position 9,517,162 of record OY292517.1, on the reverse strand, counting down.
TGGGGATCGAACCCAGGACCTGTATCGTAGCAGTCGCGCTTAAGCCCACTAGACTAATAAGGCAGTCAATTATTGACTTAATTGATATTAGGTATATTAGAGAAATAAAAATTGCGTGCAGTTGCCCCCGCTTTATGTACAATGCTTGTTATGTAAGGTACTTAATAAAAAATTCACGCATTTAATTCTGTTTTTGATGAAGTTAACTAAAAAAATATATATCACGTACAACACAGTGGTTTATATCCAAATGTGTAGTCATTTGTTTGATGGAGCAGCCGCTGTTACAAGCTTTTCATACATGTATTTTGTGAGCTCACAATTCACTGCTATCTCGTAATAAGAAGGCATTTTTCACAGACACGAAATGAAACAAAAAACAGTACGTGAATTTTGATAAGCGGTATTCTGATATATATGATTAACCTTATTAGCATTGTGTTAAAACCGAACGGTAAGTATATAATTTTATCAACAGGTCTTCGGAGAATTACCGTAACATAATTTGCTTATATTAATTGCCATTCAAACTAGTTACGAACTTTTGTTTTACAATTTCCGGAAACAAGTCTGAATTCGAGAATATCTCTCGTTGACTAAATAACCATTAAAAACTTGTGATTACTTATTAGTATTTTGCTGTCCCTACCTATTCTAAGTTTTCGTCCTATAATAAATGGACAAAAACTTAGAATTAGTAGCTTTCCGCTCACGGCTTCGAACGCGTTGTTTACATATAAATCTTCCTCTTGAATCACTCTATCTATTGCTGAAAACTTCATTAAAATCTGTTGCGTAGTTTAAAAGCTCTAAGTGTAGAAACAGCGGGAGCAACTTTGTTTTATATTATCTAAAGAAATGATGTTTTAACGCTATCGTTATTTCGATGAAAGCATCTATTATGCTCCGTTATTTTATATATTTACTAGCTTTCCGCCCGCAGCTTCGCTCGCGTACAACACGATTTTGACTGTTACTTTTTCCTATTTCCGGGGGGATATTGTTAATTATCTAAAATTAAGACCAAATAATTTGCTTAACTATATTATTTTATTAAAATATAAAAATAACATGTAATTTGCTTATTAATTTATTCATGTCCTTTGAGCTATGGTTATTCTGGACGCCTCGTAGGGTCGATTTCAATGAGGAGGTACAAATACCGGAAGACCACTTTGCTCTCAAGAATTAAAATTGCACTTCTTTGTATACCACATTGGTTTTTCTGTCTGGTATCAAAATGACCAGACTGCTTTTAATACAGTAACAGGCAAGATAGAATTTCCCGTGTGAGAAGCCGTTCTTCCCTTAAATCTATGCCTGCTACCCTTACTGACAAAAAAAATATTTATAGCATTACAATCTTCTTAAAAACATAGGCATCAATTCACACATTCGAGGTATGAAAACTGAATCCCCCCGAGCACATCCAGTAATCACAGTGACCTTTTTAATATTTTTGTGCAATGCTGATACTCTCAGTCTAGTCCCGTTACATAGCTTAAGTGCCAATCTATAGACTTCGTTTGTATATTAGAAAAATCAGGATATCCTCTAAGATCTGTCATAGTCACCTGTCACTATTGTATTTAGGAAAGATGATAAACATATTTACAATCTCCATTTACTGTTTTAAGTAATAGCTTAGAAAACTCTCGAGCAGACGCATCTCTCTCGTATTTCTTTTTAAAGATAATCATTATGTTGGGCCATAGGTATGACGATGTCAAGGAAGCTCTGACTTCATCTGCTCGGGTTCCTCTAGGTACAACAGAATCTGATGGAATCCCGTAGCAGCAGCACAGTAACTCCACCCATCACTCTATTGCTGCCTCTAACATTTTTAAGAAGGGTTCTATGGTGCGCCTCTCAATCTTCATTCATCAATTCCACTTTTGTGTGCCATAGAAAGCATTTTATATTTTTATCAACCAAAGACATTTAATACACTAGTTATCAACCAACGTTTCTTGAATAAAATCACTTTGAGTTTTCAAACATGACATGACATGTGTCAAAATAAAAAGTATTTTAAATCAAAAGCACGGAGCATGATATCGAAATCGAAGCAAATCATCCCGAAAATAACTTTCACCCCTTTTTTAAGTCCGTTAGGGGATGAATTTCAATAAAATACGAAACACGTCTTCCATCAATTCTGTTAAAGAACGTTTATGCAAAATTTGAAGCAGATTGGACCAAGGAATCACGTTGTCCCATACAAACTTTGCCCCCCTTTTTCACCCCCTTAGGGGTAGAATTTCGGAAAATCCTTTCTTATCGGATGCCTACGTCATACAAAGAATACACCCTCCAAGTTTCAGGTCTCTACGATCAGCGGTTTAGGCTGTGCGTTGTTCCGTCAGTCAGTCAGTCAGTCAGTCATTCAGGACAAAGGATTTTATATGTATAGATTTTATAGATTAACAATAAACGCATAGAAATGCATCTAATTAACTATTTACTTGCAAGTAAATTTCATCAATAAAATGCAGCTATTCTAAAAATATAGGTACTTACCACAATAACAGTCGTTATTTCGCAGTTATTTTTTTAATGCTACTTAAATGCATTGTAGGTAGGTACCATGTTACCAATTAAACAAATATCAACTGATTTGTTGAATATTTAGACAAGATGAAAGTCAGATTCGGTAGTTTTTTCAGGAAGATTGCGAGCTGCCTGTTTCATGTTTAGGATAACAGCGTAAAAACTGATTTCGTCCCATTGGAAGAATAAAGTTTTATTATCATATGTGTCAAAAATGATATTATGTTAAATTCTTCATCATTATAACGTTAGCTACTGATTGATACTATTTTTTTATTTTTTTATCCATAAATTCAAAAGATATAACGCTCGAATAAAGTTTTATCCGCGCCGACTACGTACAATAACTACGCATGATCACATACAACGATATTTTCTGTCTTGCTCCCGCGCAATCAGCTGCGCGCACCGCGTCGCTTCATTCTAAGTCACATTGTTCGACGAAGTGGCCGCGAGTGGTGTTTGTTACCGAAATTGGCGATCAAAATGGTAAGAATACTTTTCTTTTATGTTAACGCTTTATATTACATTAATTACTTTACTAACCTAAACTCTAGTATAAACACACGATGGTTTAAGCGGATAAAATTTGTTGTATAAATAGTTTTGATACAATTATACTAAGTTTTATTAATTTCTCACAAAGACAGTATTTACAGTCACATAAAACACTATTTTACGATAGACCAAAACTTATTTAATAGAAGTTTAATCCGAAATAAATACTTTAATAATAACTTATATAACATTACAGAATATAATATAGCATGTCTTATTTGTTTCCCTATTTTTTCAGTTTCTTATACACTTAGTACATTTGACGACGCATAATTTTGTATTTTTGTCGTCCGCACGTACTCATGAAACATTATTCTACGAAAATATTTTTTAAAGTGAGTGTCGTATATGCAAATGACACTTTTTTTTACCAACTGTTTTATTATGAGACAATATTCGAAATCTTAAAATTGCTATAAAATGGTTAATTATAATTTAAAATATGAACAGCTGTTTTTAATAATATATTTACAACTAAATGAACAGTTAAGACTAGGTAGGTATAGCACAAAAGTATAAGTATATAAGTTTACATTGAAAATACCAATGGACCTAAACCAGAGCCTAACACTAGAGTGCACGCGTCCCATTTTTGACAAGTTTGCTCGCGTGCTCTGCTATATTAGAAAAATCAAAAATAGTTTTTTTTTTTTCAAACCGGGTGATTTAGAGTAACAATAATAAATAGTGATACGTGAAAAAATGACCATACGTAGACAACTCTAGTGTTAAATTACATAATATCTAAGTTATGTACATACATTCATTGTATTGTTTTTTTTTTAACTCTTATGATGTTATTCATATAAACTTTGCTACTTTTACAGGACCAAAGAAAAAATAATTATGTCCAATCATTTTGGAATGACGATTCCTCAAACGATGAGGGAGCAGCAGGAGCAGGGGCTCAAGCTACGAGCTGTGTGGTACCAGTGGAACAGACGATCTTTGCGGAACTGTGTCCCGTAACTCCATTTCAGCTGGAATCTACATCAAGTTTTGAAAAATCACCTGCCATTAGTATAACATCTTTATCAATAGTAAAAAATATCTCTATACCTACGCCCATGCCATCACCGCCTCAGTATCATCACACAAAATGTTGTAGTGAATTTTGCCCCATACATCTATATAACAGTTCGATTGAATCTGACACAAGTGGTGATGAAATATTTCCCATCAGTACAGCAAAAAAACGCCGCTTCGAATTTATTCACGCTAGGAAAAGATATTTAAATAACATCGGCAGACAATTTCAAACGAATCTGAAAGCTATCGACGAACATGCATTAGAAGAAGAACCAGATCCTTCTGATTCCATAAATCAACAGAATGCTCCTGTTATTGGACTTGCCAAACTCAGTCAGAAACTTGCTCAACTCAAGCCGATCCTGAGAGTACTGTAATCGCATCTCCTGCTTCATCTAATCAATGTCAATCATTCTATAGCACAGACAACTCTGTTTCTGATATAGTCACCCCACGACAGTCAAGAAAACGTTCAAAATGTCGCGATAATTGGGTATATACAAAGAGAAAGCGTCAGAAAAACCTTAGACAGGAGTATTCTACTAAATCAGGTAAATTAGTTGGTGCAAAACAAATGGGTCCAATGTGTTCCTGTAAATTTAAGTGCTTCAATAGAATTAGTTACGAACAGCGATTAGATATTTTCAAAAAGTTTTGGGAGATAAAAAAAGCAATGGGAATATGTAATAAAGTACACCACCAAAATGAAAAAGAATACACAAATAATCGTAATTTTACGTATAAATATTACCTTCCTTTATAATTAGACAAAAGTAACGAGCAAGCGACGACCATAAATGTATGCAAAAAAATGTTCTTGAATACCATAAGCTTAAGCGATAGAGTAGTTAGATATAATTCACACTGGTGATCATGTCTTCTACGGTAGAAGACATGATCACCAGCGTTTGTGACCACGTGAACTCGTTTGCACCTATCGAATCACATTATTTAAGAAAAAAGACGACGAAATTATATCTAACTACTCTATCGCTTAAGCATATGGTACTTACTTAGTATAATAGTTTCATATAAAACACGGATACAACCGCCGAAATCCGTAAAATAATGTTTGATGTGCAAATGTATCGTGAATAGTTTCGTCGAATATTGTTTTATGTATTCTTAAGACACCTCATTCAATTATTTTTTTGGCAGAAAAACTTTATATTTGCACATGCGACCCATTATATTTGGAAAGGTATAGTTTATAGATTAAATAATTATAACGTCATAAACGGTACTAACTTCTTTGCATACTGTAAAAATAATAAGTGGCTAGTGTCATTCATAAAAAAGATAATAAGCAATATGTGCGCACGAAATTTATAATCGCTCTACTGCAAAGTTGACAATTCGCAAATAGAACATTATTCTTCTAATGGGACGATTTGTTCTCCTCGGAAGCGATGCTTTGCTGCTGAGCTAACGGTTTTAAAGTTATTAATACTGAATGCAAAGGATTCGCAATATTTTTACAATATTTCATAACTGTATAAACTAAACTATAAGCACTAAAAACGTCTCGAACGTATGGATTTTAGATAAGGTTTTCTTTAGTTAATCGGCTCATATTTCTTACAGTTTACGGTTAGTGCCTCGGGCAGCAGCTGCACAATACTATATTTTCATTCAAAGTCTACGTGACTCTATAAAGAACTTACGATTTTATTATCCAGACTATAAAAATAAAAGGTGCACTCAGTTTCTTCCACCGCGTGTAAAATTCTACAAACTTTCGTAGTTTCGAGACCAATTACAGAAGATATTAAGGCGAAGCAATAATTTAAATATCTTTCATGTTGGTAGTGGTCTCGAAGGAAATTTCTCTTAACCTAACCTCGTTTGCGTGATAGAGAGCGACTCTGCAGGGACCAGCTGGCACGGCCGCCGGTGCAATCCCCTCACTATTATAGTATCACGAGTAAAGTTTTAACCGATTGTTTCATAATTTGAAAGGATTTATGCCATAAAAGGCATAGAAAGAGTTAGTTGTTTATAATAGAATAATCATTCACATACAATTTTACTTATGAGAGAGAAACATACCAGCGAACCACAACTTTGCAGAAATTATGATAATCATTATAAGTATTCATTAACAAAACTGCTAGTGTCCGTTTTTGATGATGCAGATGCAAAAAAAATCATAATATATTGATTAGGAACCAAACAGCAATTTTATTAAATTTTGTTCACAATTAATTATAATAATCAATATATAAAATGAAAATAAATGTTTTACACCAATTACTTAATTGTATCATATTAGCAAATAAGATTAGCTATGAATCCATGATTGAGACGAACTTTCAAATCTGAGAATATCAACTCACTGCCACAATCTTTCTGTCATTTCAACTTTTCCATTACGTATCCAATCAAAAAGCTGTGTTACTCCAGCTTTCTGAACAAAATCTATTTTAATCAACGGTTCATAATTATCTTGCGATCGACAGGGAAAGGGGAAAAAAGTTTTCTCCCTAACTACTTACTTACTGAATACCTAAGTACTTGAGCACAGTTAATTAAAGTGTCTAGACTATTATATAAGAACGTTATCGATGCTGAAGTGTTAAAATTTTAAGAGGAACTAGTTTCTGACACTTACTGAAATTAAAGTACTTTAAACGTATTTTATCACGATGATATTATTTAATCCATTACGTGTCGGATCCTTTACATCTTAGTGTCCTCGTGACTATGCACGTATGCTTTAAGTCAAAACGTCGGGGAATCAATATCCTAAGCTAGAAAACAATGACGGTTCCAAGAAGATAAACTCAACGAGATCGGAAGTTTGTCGTAGGTACACTCCTCTTAATATAGAGAACCGATCGCCTCTAGAATATCGAAATATGGATTCAGAAATGCTATGAATAAAGAGCCAGCCACTTTCAGCATACTTCATAGCCAAATGCTTACTAATACAGTTTATGTACATGCAAATTCGTGCATGTGAGGTCTACCGCTTTGTGTCATTCTTTCACTTTCACTATGTTAGTGTCGGTTTAATTCTAACCAGACGTGGTAAACAATTTTAAATGGTATGACAAATATTTCTAATATAGGAATCGATTACGTTTTATTTCATATATAAAGTGTCTTATCATGTACAAAACTTATTTCACACACATTAAAAATTACTTTCCGATTCCGCTAATGCTAATGTTAATTCCACACAAAAAATATAGGAGAAAACTATTTTGCTGAGTAAGAAAACTTCCTGACCGAATCCGATATTGCTCTTGTAGCAAGGTTTTCCAGAGTGGAAAATTCCAGGGATGTATAATTTACCCTAGAGGGTGAAGTTGTTTCTAAACGAAAAAATAACAGAAAGTGCAGCCACTCAAAGAAAGTTCCGGGAAATTGGAGGCCGAGAATTCTTTTGATTCTCAAAATTTAATGCACGAGTGAGCTCGCTCAAATCTCAAAGTTAATGCCGTCTTTCCACGAAACTTACAAGTGTAACATAAGTCTACAAGTATGTAGTTAATTAGGAAAGTTTTATGAAAACCTTAGAACATATAAGTTTGGTAGTTAACTACTAATGTAGGTGGTTCATGTAATTACATATAAATGGCTTCGAATTATTAGCGTCAATAAATGGGTACGAGCTACGTTAACACAAATTCGAAGGGTACTTGGCAGTTATGTTCCATTTTGTTAAGGGGAGCGAAACTACAGGGAATGTTGTGTCAATTTTCCCGCGGATCACTCTAAATTGTTACACTGTTCCATATTAACATACCGACACGTTGGTATGACGTCGACGCTGTAACGTGACAATAAAGACAGATAATGTCACTTTAACAACATGCTCACCATAAATTCGTCTAATAGGGTGAAACGTAAAATTGCGACGATTACATTGTCCTCGTCGTAGATAGTCCATTTTACGACACTACTACTTTGATTTAGATATGTTTACAGAATGACCGATTTTAAATTGTGGTTAAAAAGTATTTTGTTACTTTTATTCATCATCATTAACCTATTTATTGTCCAAATGCAACATTGCTAAAAGTGAAATAAACGGGTGTTCTAAGTATATTACCTACATATTTTAAAATAATCTACATGATATCGCACCCTTATTCCAATACTGTCACTAAACGAAATTTTTCAAAAACTTGTTTTTAACTCAATCTATACGTATAGAGTTAAAAACAAGTTTTAAAAAAAAATCGTTTAGTGACGGTATTGGAATAAGGGTGCGATATGATGTAGATTATTTTAAAATATGTAGGATGCCTTAAAAACCTAATTGCCATTCACGCAGTTTTGTATCGTACCTACCTACCTACATATATATGTATGGTACACACACAGATCATAGGTTCTTATATACTTCTTTGGTTTCTACGTTCATACATCTTGTTATTTATTATATAAAATTCGAGAAAATTAACTTAATTTTCTGGATCTAATTTAAGTTCAGATTAGACCATGTTTCAGTATCAAACTTCGGGTGTGTTACTGCGGCTCTCGAGTAACAATAGTTGACTTCAATATTGTGTACTGAATTTCAATAGGCGCCCAGTATTTACTTAACGATTAATGCTTGCGCGCGGTTTGGTAACGGCGAGTGAAGTGATCAGCAGGTGTAGCCCGAAGGTTGCTGTTGAATGATGAAGTCGGTCCCAATCTACTCATCGGCACCGATGGACGTCAGGCAGAACCTTCCTAACTTATTAAATGTATTAGCAATTTAACTTTCGTGATGAAAAATAAACACTGAAATGCGTTCTCGGACTTCAAAAACTAATCTCCGTGTGTAATAGGCCTCTTTAGTGTGTTTGAACTTTTTGCTTTGTTTGGGTTCTTTCAATTTCTGTAGAAGCCCTCGCCGGAACAAAAAGTAAAACAAGAAGGAAAGTACTTGTTCCTCTTTGTGAAAGACATTTATTAGTCGTTAAGTGTTCCTTTGTTTGAATATGACGACTTCGAATTTTTGGCAGAATGATGGTAAATACATAGGTACTTTACAAGGTTATTTTATTAACATAACATAACAGACCATCGCGTTTGTATTTGTATTTCCCGAAGGGTTAGGCAGAAGTGCCCCTAAAATGTAAACCCGTATCTCACCGGTATGTTTAGGTCCCATGTTATTGGGGCGAGCCTATGAATCCAAACACCGAGCTGCAACTGAGAATTGCACAGAAAAACCCAATAAGTAACACTTAACCTGCTAATCGAATCCAGGACCTCTAGCGTAGCGTATATATATAGCGCGATTTTGTTTGTTTGTCACCGTTGAACTTCAACTATGAACTTTAACAAAAGATTTTGATACTATCAAACGTTCCAAAGTATTTTCCGCGAAGTTAATTATCATATAGTCTACCGCCTTCATAAAGGAAAACAGAGCATAATTAAAAGAATATCAAAGGTTCTCTGAGATAAAATCCCAAATCAAAAGGGCATTAGGTAATGAATGTTCCTGAATTTGAATAGGTTCAAAATAGTAACATTTCTATTTGAGGAATATTTACGGCTAAATTACTTAATATTAAAAATTAATTAATTAACTTCGACATACCTAATTATTTCGGAAGCGATTGCCCATCTTCCTTCGATCAAATTTCTTTCACAATTAAGGTCACTGGAAGAGATGCGAAACTATTACGAAATAATAATAATTTTGTAATCAAATAATAATTTGTGATTGGTTTTTAGGGACTTTTATAATTAAAATTAATTTGTTCTAACTTCCAATACAAAAAGAGCGTATTTACTTGTAGGGAAATATATTATAAGTGAAGAGCTTTTATTTATTTTAAACGTTACTCTCTAAGGGATAACTAATTCCTATGCAGTTAATTTGATCGGTTTGGATCGTAACTATATAAGAAGATACTTTCCTGGATTGTCGAAATGTTATCATCAAAATGATAATCCAATGTGACAAAACTAACCTATGCTATAAAAAAACACTTCTCAGGTCAGATACTTATTTAATCAATTCCATAAAAGTTTTAAATAAATCATCCTTTGTGTTCAAGCTTGTCTGTAAAATAATAATTAAGTGATAATTTTAAAGGGGAATCTTGTCATTCAGAGACTTCGACATTCAGTATAACTTCTGAAAGTTTATTAGAAAGTTGTTTTAAAATCGGTAAATAGATATGTAAATTAACGGAAACGGTCGGACTTCCGACCATGTCGTTGTCGGTTCGAAACCCACCCATTGCACTACCAACGTGAACCCACTCGTAACACAAGCATTTAGCTTAGCACGAAGGGTTAACAAGAATTCTAGTAATATGCGACCCACGCTGCTAGTGGTAACCTTTTAAAAAATGTTGCGCTGATGGCTCATTTTGGACAAAAAAGAAGAACCATTATAGAGACTTAGGGAGGAGTTGCGTCTCCGGCGGTCCACACTAACCGAATGCAACCCAACAGTATATACGTGGTTTCTCACTATGGGCCTCATAAGAAAGCTCAAGGTGACTCAGCGAGCTATGGAGAGAGCTATGCTTGGCGTTTCTCTACATGACCAAATCAGGAATGAGGAGATCCGTAGAAGAACTAAAGTTGTCGACATAGCTCAAAGGATAAGCAAGCTTATGTGGCAGTGGGCGGAGCACATAGCTCGTAGAACTGATGGCGGTTGGGGCAAAAGGGTTCTCGAGTGGAGACCAAGCACTGGAAAACGCAGTGTGGGACGACCTCCAACAAGATGGACAGACGACCTGGTGAATGTCGCTGGGCGTCGTTGGATGCAGGCGGCATATAACCCGTCGTTGTGGAAGTCTATGGGGGAAGCCTTTGTTCAGCAGTAGACTTCATTTGCCTGATATGATGATGATGAATGGCAATAGGATCGCCCCTTATTACATGGGACCTAAACATTGCGGAGAACTTCGGTGTACAGTACCTAAGTACAAATCTGCCTAACCCTTCGGGGAATACAGGCGTAATGGTATGTTTTGGCGGTAAAGCGTAGGCCTAACTTGAATTAAAAAAATATATGTTATGTTAAAAAACGAACCATTCGAAAACCATCATACCTATGTTAATTGGCTTAACCAACATTATCTCACACTCAATATCGACAAAACGAAATGTATCGCATATAACCATTCCAATACCAACCACAATAATTCTTTCAACATAATAGCACACTCATGCAACTTTACCCAGCGTCTGCCCTGCTCGTGCCCAAAGCTTCAAAAAGTAGATAACATAATGTACCTTGGTGTTGTTATCGACAAGAACTGCACATATCAACCAAATTGCATCTAGAACACGCAAACTCATATATGTCTTTAAAAATTTACGACATGTTGCAGATGCGAAAGTTATAAAAACGAGATACTACGCTCTGTGTCAGTCTATATTAAGTTACTGCTTCTCTTCATGGGGTGGCGCTGGGAAAACAGCAATGCTCAGACTTGAAAGGGCTCAGCGAGCTCTACTTAAAGTTGCTCATAGACTTTCATTTTTTCATCCAACCAAAGCGCTATACGAAAAGTGTGAAGTGTTAACAGTGAGACAGCTTTTTATCCTACACACTATCCTAAGAAAACACTCACTGTTAAATTACAACCCAGGTGTTTTATCGCAGAAGCGAAACAAAAACAAAATCTGTAAAACCAAGTTCCTAAAAACCAGCCTTACACACCGATTTTTTGTCTTCCTCAGCAACTACCTATATCATAAAATTAATTCCATTCTGCGGATATATTCCCTTCCAAAACACAAGTGTAAAAAAATACTTACGTGCTGGCTACAAAAACAATCATACGAGAGTACTGAACAACTCCTAATTGTACCAAAATATAATTTTAATAATATACCTTCCAGCATACCTCTTTCGTTCAAAAACACAAATACATGCAATCATACGCCCTAACACGGCCGCATACCCACGCTCTCAAAAACTCACACACATATCATTTACAAACACACAATCCGCGCACCACACACACACACCCACACTAACACATACTCTCTCTCTCACACTCACACAGGCCACACCCACCCACATACACAACACACACACACACACGCGCGCGCACACACACACACACACTCAATTTATTTTTGCTTTTTCTATTACTTCCGCATTAAAATGTCAAAGTTTTTATTATTAGTGAAACAGATATATCTCTATATTACTCACTTAAACTAGAGTGGGCCTGGTAATCTGTATGACAGGGTAACCTAGTTCAGATACCAGTCTCCCACAAAGGATTTGTTAATTATTGATACCTATTGTAAAATGTACTATGTGCTGTTAACCTTTGTGGAAGAAAACAATAAATATATATTACTATTACTATATATTACTATGTAAAAGAGTACAAACTTGCGACATCATAAAAGACGAGTGACCGGAAAACCAACATTACATAAGCGACATAAACCATATGTTATGATAACGACCGGGACGCTTCCCACTCAGTTGACAAAATAATAAACACATATTTTATGAAGAAGAATAGCAGGACGATGTGTTTACGTTATAGATACTTAACAACCAAATATTTATGCAGTCCGCATTGTATATTATAACTAGCTTTGTGATTTATTCGTATACAAAAATAAATATGACGGTTAGAAACGGTTTCCAAAATTATTCGTAGGGAATGGAGTATCAGTTACGAAATTACCGTCTTCTACATAAAAATATAAAGCATCCAATTTTCCCCATGGCTATACCTCCTGAGTTTTATCATCTTTCCCTGACACAAATCATCACGTGTCAAAACACATTATAGTTTTAAGAGGCTTAAAAGATTTTTTATACTGTATGAATAAGTCAGTTAATGCTTAGCGACACCACAATTTGTTGTACTTAACTACTTACATCATATACTCGTACATCGGCAATGATTGAGTATTAGCTGTTACCCGCGGTCTACTCACATCCTAAAAGGATCTTATGGATAAAATATATAGGATTAAAAGTCATCTTATGTCCTCTTGTCAAGGAGTTTGTATTCGTGACTGGCAATAAGCTTGTCCCCTATTAAATGAAACCTAAATACCCTGCCGAACTGAGGGTGTACCGTTGTCTATCTCTGCCTGCTTACTGCTTGCTGCTTGAGGGAATACAGGCGCAATGATATTTTATTTATTAAATTTGTGTCTTCTATTGCCAATTAGCATGTTAGGGTACCTAAGTATTTTATGCTTTGACTTTTACCAAAATTGAAAATTTGGTAAAAGCCAGGAGCATAAGTAGCGTTGTGAAAGTTGAATGTTTTCCAAAAATATTTTATTTAGCGTGACATTACAGAGCCAGAATAGAATAAAAATAACCGATGACAGTTTGCAGAGGGAATTTACTTTAAGTTGCAGTAACAGTTGGTCTTATTTGTATTATTCTTGTCTGGAGTGAACTCAGTCGAAAGTTATCGGTTAATTATGTGCTTCGTAGATTGAAATATCAAAAATATTTGCAGTTAATACAATCATTTCTTTCGAATTTCATTGGAAAATATTGAAGTGTTTATTTTTCATTTTGGTAGATACTTACTGACACTTGTGATAAGTATTTGCGAAATAAGAGAGGATGAGGCAATAACAGAAGGGAATAGCAAAAATAAATTTAGAGAAAAGCGTTCATAAAAAATTATGATATTCCGAAAAATTCTTTTTGAGAATATCCATTTAGTTGTCATAGGTACATTTAATGCGTTTAAAAAATACGAAATGGATTTCTAGGTACAAATCTTCCTACAGTGACAAGTATTTTTAGGATTTCGTTATTATAATATAAAATATACACTTACAAAATGTAAACCTCAATCGTATCTATTTAATACAGAATATTCTATATCTTTAGTGATGAAAGAAATATTTTGGCAGAACGTTTTCCGATCTCTGCTTTTTGTACAAGCTTCGTAAGCCGATTACTGGTACAAAATTGTTGTGCATGAGTTAAATGGAAGTAGGTAATGTGAGTAAAAGATTTAGAAATTACACTAGCTGTGTATTTGGGATGTAACCGCGTCTTCAATTATAGCCTTACAAGCCTGTGAGAATGTCTCAGAACGCCGTCGTTACACGTTGTTGTTCACTTACGAGGATTTCTTCTAAAAACTCCTGGCAAACATTTTACGACGCTAACCCAACACGTTTAAGTTAAGCGTTAAGGAGTTTTTATAATTACGTACATACCTAATAAGCCAGTAATCTCTTAATATACCGCTATGAAACTAGAACGACGAACAATGTGCGAAAAAAAAAAAAAAAACCTGAATTTAGCTCCCAACGAGAGACATTTAGCCTTAAGATTTCTTAAGTCTTAGAAGTGACTCGGCCGCTCTCTGAGGTGAGTGAACTAAAAGACACATATCTTTTCTGGTAAAATCGTTTCAATATCTGTTCTCTGTAAAAAAAGTTAATCAAGCGATTGACTTTGTCCCGGACTGATCATTAGTGAATTTTGCCTCAGGGGGAACCTTTTATGTATACGAACATCGCAAACTTTTACAACTATCTTTGTATAGGGAAGGAGTTCATTTAGACCCGAACTTGTTTGTTATTCGTCAACAAAACGTTATTTTGGGCAGTTTAAATTGCAACAGAAATACCTCGGAAAGCCTCAAAACGACAAGCCATGACTTGCATAATAAAATACTTTAGCCTGATGAGGTCTGTCTAGTTTAATATTAAAATTTCTCGTTTCATTGAGTTTCTTAGCCCTGCGTTATCTCGTTGATTGGGTGAATTGAAGCTGCATGTCTAACAAATTTTTGTATTGCTTAGTTTTATTTACTTTTACTTTAATTTGTGTTTTTGTATTTTTCATGTATTTTCCATGCTAAGATTATGAAGTTATTTTAGTGAAGGAAAAATTCGACCGTGGCAGGATTTCAACCTGTGTTTTCTGGTTAGATACGCCAACTGAGCTAACGCAATACTAAAATTTATTTTAATGTCTGTAGTTGTAATTTATTAATTTGACTTTAGTGCGACTTCGATATTAAAGTCTTTTATTTCTATTTTTTTTTATAAGGTACAACGACAGTTTTGTGTGCATACAAAGTTTACCTGTAAGTGATTGATACATTTTATTCTGATTTGTTGCTTTTGTTTCATTTGCTTATACCAGTGTAAATAAAACCGATGGTCATTACTTTTCCAGTATTTCGGTCCAGTAGAAGCGAAAAGAAGGATTATGAAAGAATAACTCTTTGTTTGAAGTGCGTCATGTTAGTCCTGTCCAAGCCTAAAGGCCTGGATGTGTCTGCCCTAAATATCCCCAATAGAAACGTTGATAACGTCACGCACCCGATTGAGTTCCGGCATAGTAAGGGATTTGCTTCTAAGATTGGGCAGAAATATAGGCAGGCTTATTTGACAGAAATCCTTCTTAGGCTGCCCGCGCACGTCAGACTTTTTGTAGGACAGATAATCGGGCCGATTTTTCCTCCGATTCGACCGATCGACCGATTTTGTGGTCGACTCAACGCCTACGTCCGTCAATTTCTCTGTGGCTATCGAGGGAGCAGCACGTCATGGACAGAGAGAATCTCATGAATACAAGAAGGAAGGTGGATTTATAGAGAAAGGTTTGTCTTTGGCTTTTGAGGAATAGAAGAGAGAAAAGAAAGTTCGGTATGCGCCGATTTTATTTCTGAACAACTTTTTGTAGGACGTGTGCGTTGCACTATTGCTATCAGTGTGTTCTATTTTTCTCCTACAAAAAATCGGTCACCGATTATCGGACGTGGGCGGGTAGCCTTATGGAACCTAAGCAGTAACACTTTTGATTTGGGGTCGGTTATTACCAAAAGCCTTGTTTGTATGTCTTATAACTAGGTATGTGACGAATACAATTTTGCAATTTTCTATTATTTTCCTTTTATTTATTTATTTATTCATTTGGACAACCAGTAGTTGTTACATTATTTTGTATATTATAAAATAAATATTAATTATTAAAAACTAAATGCACAACATTTTAAGGTATCACAACATTCATTATAGTGAGGTTACTTTGTTACATTTGTACAGTCGCCAGCACGTCAAGGTATACAAAACTGTCAAATCTCTCCAAATGATTTTAAACCTTAAAGTGATGAAGATAAAGTTCGAAATTAACCGAGAAAACCTGACATTCTGTGGTAACTTGATGTGCTGGCCACCGTATTATAGTTATAAAAGAAAGGAAAGAGAAAAAAATTAAGCAAATAATTAAAATAATTAAAAGACAAAACAACAAAAATATTGAGATCCTATCGACCCAATCTTAACAACCTCATAACAACTTTTTTGAATGTAGATGTAACTTTTGATAATTTTTAATCTCCGGAAAGTCTAACAGTGAATTTAAAGTCACCGCGTATTCTAATTTCAAATCTTAAGAAATTTCAGTAGAACGAATGTGCAAGATCCCTAGCGAAACAGAAAAGATAAATTTAAAAATAAAAAATTCTCGGAATGTAACAAAATTGCACTGAAGCATGAAGATGAAACAGTTTTCGCCATTTATTAGTAAGCCTTCCGTGATAAATGACTGGGTGTTCATCTCGTTTCTCGTTTGAGATAGTGACGTAACTGGAATAAATAGAATAAATTTTTCAGCTAGTCAAGCTTGATAACTCTTTATACTATGTTTTATATTGTGTCTGATTACCTGTTGAGTCGTTATGTCAGTGGTCTAGTAGTTAAAAGCGCGGCTGCTGAGCGTGCGGTCCTGGGTTCAAATAATGTTTTTGGCTTTTCTATGAATGAAATATAGGTAGGTTTTATTTTACACTGCTGTTTTTTTATATAAAAGCCTACTAGCAATGTTAGATATGAATAAAATAACTTTTAACAAAAAAGTAAACCCGCCCACAGAAAGAAAATAAAAAAAAATCTTACCGCCTTCTAAATTGTATTATGAAGGATTTTCGTTGATATATATACCTATAACTAATATATCGATGTATGTATACAAATTATAGATTTTTTTTAAACCGCTATACCGATTTCGATTAAATTTGAATGGACCTCTGAAGTATTAACTTAAACCAAACAAAAAAATAATCATCAAAATCAATCCAGAATTCACGGAATCATCGCGTAACAAACATACAGTCGAATTGAGTACCTTCTCCTTTTTCGGTCGGTTGAAATGGGATCTTATTTGTTTTTCAGTTCCTCAGATCAAATAAAAAGTTAAGATGGAACTTTGCGAACAAAGAAGTGAGGCCGGCTAAAACTACGCCTAACGGTGTACAACACACAATTACACGCACCCAAGTATATCGATTTTTTTATTTGAAATTTTTATTTGATCTGATTTCACTTCTTAATAAATATAGGTACCTAGTAGCGAAGCCGCGGCGAAAAATTAATATTCACCAAATAATTACTAACAGAAAAACTAATTATCTTGATGTTCCATGAATACCTGTGAGGCGTTTAAATAGTGTTGAAGTGCTCGTTTTTATTCCAACGGTTCCTAGTTAATTTAATTTGAAAAGTAGGTCAGAACGCTTTTAACAGTATGCAGTTAACGATCCATATAATTATTTTCCTTGAACTGAACGAGTAGGTTGGGAGTTAGGTCCATTTTAAGACAAAGACATTTATAAACTGTTAACGAGCTTAAAAGTAAGAGAAAAAATAAATAATTAAAAGAGTTTAAAGGTAATTGACAGTGTGGTGGACTATAGTTAATTAATGCCTCCCGGTAATCAGTGGTGTTTCTGGCCTAGCACAATAAAGGTAATGTGTTACATTATTTATATTATACATGCATAACATGCAGTTCCACCCACAATTCCCCTGTATGTTTAGCGCCATGTAAAAATAACACTTTGCACGACCTCGGGATCGAACCCAGGACCTCAAGCTTAAGACAGTAGCAGTTGCGCTTAGAACCACTATACTACCTCTGCGTAACACTTCGGGGAGTACAAGCGTGATGGTATGTTATGTTACGTATCATGTACCAAGTTAATTAATAATATATAACATTTTATTCTTATATAACCTAACACTCCATTGTAACAGGGTCGTAACTCGTAATTCTTATACCTCCTTATCACTTAATGTGACTGACAACGGAAGATCCTTTCTTTATGGCGGCGTATTAAAAGCTTCCGGCTTCTACCGGGTTCCTACTTTTATAGAATAAACTAATATAAGGAGTGAATTCACAGTTTAATATGTATTTTTCTGATATTATTTTAGTAAGGCCGCATTTCACCATATCAGAATAGCCGCTAACTCTCAGAATAAATTCAAAAATGGAACTGAGGTTTCATAATATAACAAAAATATGCTGAGAAGTAACGGGAACTTATTCTTAATCGGTGAAATCTGCCCTAAATGAGCTAGAGATAGACAAGTTATAAAGCATTTTATGAAATATGATATTATACGGGCCGAGGTCTCCGTAGCTTATTTCGCTATTTTAATTGTGTACGAAGCTGTAGAGGCTCTTTAGTCAACTGGTCCCACTCAAATTGGACCCGCGGGATGGGTTAACTAATTAATTATTTTT
Organism: Subacronicta megacephala; assembly: GCA_958496365.1. Taxonomy (NCBI): domain Eukaryota; kingdom Metazoa; phylum Arthropoda; class Insecta; order Lepidoptera; family Noctuidae; genus Subacronicta; species Subacronicta megacephala. Next base: position 9,498,564 of record OY292517.1, on the reverse strand, counting down.
CATTTGTCGATTGAACCCGCTGTTACAAACTGTAAAAAAGCAGTTAAATTTCACATTTGAGTACGGTAAGTAGTAAAGAGTAAGTAGTCTAGAAAAATGTCAGGAGGAAGTAAAAATTTTTCTTTCATATTTTAGCTATATCTCAGTAAGGGCTACGAGGAATATTGCTTATACTTCCCTTTCAGTATTCAATACGATGTTCAAGGCCAGTTTTAATAATGTATGCATATCGTAAGCTCGAAACGTGTAAACGCGCCAGATATTTTATATTATACGTTCATTTTATTTGTATATTTTGATACATGAATGTATTTTCTTTGAAGTATATGGTACACATGCCATTTTGAATGTATGTAGGATTTAATGCACAGAAGTCTTTTGTTTTATTCAAAATGTCCGGATTATCAAGCAATTGTTTATTGTATTTTTTTTTGTTGTGATGCATATCAGTACCTTAGTTGACTAAAACGTATCAAAACGGAGGGCCTGAATTCGAATCCTGCCTGAGGTCAAAATTTGCGTTCGCTAAAATTATTATATTTAAATATCTTTTGTGTATCACTGTATTTTGTGGAGATGAAAGGTGGTTATAACATTCCATATGTACAGCTTCACATCATTACCATTTGTACGGAAAAGCTTTACAATGCAAGGTTAGCATATACCTACTGAAAATGTATAGCTTGATAAATACACGTCTGTAGACGTAAAATATAGCAACTATATTGAATCGACACTTAAAATACTTTAAAATACACCCTTCTTTATGAGCATGTATTTCTAACATACCTAAGTAGATATATTAATTTATTGCACACACTATTAGTAATGTGATGTGTAGTGTATATTAGTGGATGTGTAGTAATAGCCTAGTGATATGACCATTGGACGGCCAAGTCAAAGGTCTCTAGTTCGAATCCAAAGCACGCACCTCTGAATTTTCAAAGTCATGTGCGTATTAATAATTAATTATCACGCGCTTAAACGGTGAAGGAAAACATCGTGAGGAAACCTGCATGCCTGAGAGATTTTCTTGACGGCGTGTGAAGTCTGCCAACCCGCAGTAGGCTAGCGTGGTAGACTATAGCTTATCTCTCTTGCACTGAGAGGAGACCCGTGCCCAGCAGTGGGACAATGTAATGTGGGTTGATGATGATGATGACTATTAGTAATAGCATGGTAAACTGTAAAAAAGCCTTGGCATAATACAATTGCGTGACCTAAAGCACTAAATCTAGTCTTCTGGATGTAGACATAAACTAAGAAAATGAGTTATTGAGTGAAACCGCAACATATGGCCAACAATGAAAATATATGAGACACATATAATATAATCTCTTTTGTCTGAGTGAACGTCCCTCTTTTGTTTTATTTTAGCTTCTTTACCACACTTCGTCTATTTTAGTAAAAACGTTAACTTATCTCTTGATGTGCTTTCATGATTAACCTTTTATGAATTTAGGTAATTTTGATAAAAAAAAAATCTCGAAGTTTAAAATTACCAACTGGCAGCATTGTAAATAAAGGAAGATATAACTCACATTAACTTTAACTGTTTGTAAAACAAAGCCTTTAATAAAGCTTAGTGGATTCCACATTGGCTCACAGGCAACCATTTTATATTTATAGAATTAAGAAATATTATTGTTGTTTCAGAAGAGAATAAAATAAAATTGAGGAACAAAGAAATTTTATTGACGTCCGGATGTGTTGGCCACCCCTGGCTTAGTGTATAAAAACTAAATTCTACTTTGAAGCTGTTATTTTTCTTTATTTTTTTTAAATTTAGCTATTACAATATGTATCTTTACCTAATAGATAAATATTTAATAGAATGGCTCAAAAATCTAATTAAAACAACAATGATTGCAAAAATAAATTGAATAATTATTATGAGTAAGTACAGTATTAGAAGCGGCTTTAGTATGAAGCGAATGTCTAGGACGGCGGACTTGCGATCGTGTGGTTGTCGAAACCCTTCCATTGCACTACCAACGTGAACCCACTCGTAACACAAGCATTTAGCTTAGTACGATGAGTTAACAAGAATACTCGTAATAAGCAACCAGAGCGACCCACATTGCTAGTAAGCGTTCAAAAAATAACACCGTATCATTCTGATGTGAACAGAATGATAGAACGAAGGCGCGAAAACAAAAACAACACGTACCAACGTAATAGTAATAAAAAAGCTCATCAATTAGTAGTCCATCGAGCAGAAATTCACCTTTCATTACTTAGTTGTCAGGCTGCATCACACGCATGACCACTCGGCGTAATGACGATGTTCCAACACACCACGCCCACCGAACGAAACTCGCACAATGTACAACTTATATCAACCTATATATAAACATTATATTTCCATCCCTTCGGGCATTGAGTTGTCTTTATTACATTACATGATAAATTATATTTATTGCTTTAGTTCAGCCTGCCTCATTAGTCTAGTGGTCCTAAGCGCGACTGCTACACTAGAGGTCCTAATCCCCAGGTCGAGCAAAGTGTCATTGGGTTTTTCTATAAAATTCCCAGTAGCAGCCCCCTATTACATGGGACCTAAAAATACCAGCGGAATGTGGGTGTAGGTACTTACATTACTACACCTCTGCCAATCCCTACAGTATTGAGGTATTTGAGAGGGCCGGAGGCCCAATTCCTCCTCCAATCCTCTTCCTTCTCCTTTTTTCCTTCCCCTCCCTTTCCCTAAATAGGCTCGGCAACGCATCTGTAACTCCTTTGGTTTTGCAGATGTCCATGGGCGGCGATGACTACTTACCATCAGGTAGCTCGCCTGCTCGTTTGCCGAGTTATCCCATAAAAAAAAAAAAAAAAAAAAAAAAAGTATTTTAGTATAGCCAATATTCAAATGCTGTGAGTACCTATTAGGTATTATTATGGGTAATCCGCATCCATAATAGATAATATCTAAAATTTATGAAGACGAAATGGCATAGTACGGGTCGTTATAGTTTACCAGGTAATCATGTTAATTCGAACTCTTATTAATGTAAACATCAGAAGGCCTCTTTGACTAAGTAGGCCTCGTAATTGGGCTCTTCCACCGGGGAAGAATTCCGACTGTGTCATATTTTTCAACATTGTCATTATAATTATGTAGGTCCTGTATTGTGCTTATATGTAATTGCAACGGATTTTTTATGATTTGTGTCGGTAAACGAACAAACGAGCCACGTTATGGTGATTAGTCATTGCCGACAATGAACCATGGATACCAGCAACACTAGAGGAGATGCTGATGCATTGCACTGCCGGAGCCGTAGCAACCAAAAGGGGGAAGAGCTGGTTCTCACACGCAACAGTCGGAATACACAAAAAGGTGCTTTCCGATAGACTCTAAATTAAAGTTGTCCTTTATATCAAGAAATATTTTCTCAGCTCTTACGAGATGGGATTGTTCCTATACTGTCCCCATACGGCGATATTAGATAAAAACCATAAAACACGATAATATAGATGCGTACATCCACTATTAATTAATTAATTAATTACTCTTTCTTTTCCGTAATCGGGTGGAAAATACACCGGAAACATTTATTTCCAGTTTCCGTGTAAAACAAAGAAGCGAATATTCTCTGAAATGATTAAATCACCGGTAAAGCAAACATTAATATTATAAACAAAGACGGAAGTTATAAGTTCTTTTCAATTTACGAAGTAATATCAAAAGAATGATTTTAACAAAAAATCTAAAGCAAAAGAAGGTCGCGAAATTAAGTAAAATGTCCACTTCGTAAACATGGACGCATCTCGTTAATCACGGCCACGTTCATGACCGATCAGAAGTATAAACGTGTTATTTTTGAATCGTAGCATCGATATATTTACACTCAAATTCTTATATCAATTATTCGTTCCACCGCGAAATCAATGTCTCGAATCACTGTTCTCCTACACAATATTTATTCACAAAGAAATGAATTTTCCAATTATAGAAAATTTCTAGTGAAATAAAAATTCGATCTCAGGCAGGGTTTTAACCTGCGTCTCTTTGGTTAAGTACACCAGACGCTTTGCCAACTAAGCTACCGAGACCAATGCCTGTGATGTCGCATTCCTCTTCCACATTCTACGTCTTCAGGTGACGTCAACACCATCTACTGAAGACATTACTATGCCTTTCAACCAACACGACTGCCTTTACAGGTAGTTCAATGTCGAACGATGTTGCCTTACCGTATTATGCTGATTTTGTATTATTTTTTAGCATTAAATATTGCGAAATATTCACAAAGAAATGAATTTTCTAATTAAAGAAAATTTCGATATCAGGCAGGGTTTGAACCTGCGTCTCTCTGATTAAGTACACCAGACGCTTTGCCAACTAAGCTACCGAGACCACTGCCTGTGATGTCGAATTTCTCTTCCAAATTCTACGTCTTCAGGTGACGTCAGCACCATCTATTGAAGACATTACTATGCCTTTCAACCAACACGACTGCCTTTACAGGTAGTTCAATGTCGAACGATGTTGTAATACGAAACGAACGAAAAACTAAATTCGAACGATGTCGACGATGTACGTAAACGGCAACAGTAGCTTGGTTGGCAAAGCGTCTGGTGTACTTAACCAGAGAGACGCAGGTTCAAACCCTGCCTGAGATCGAATTTTTTTTTCACTATAAATTTTCTTTATTTAGAAAATTCATTTCTTTGTGAATATTTCGCAATATTTAATGCTAACAAATAATACAAAATCAGCACAATATTTATTTTTGAATTGAATAGGCTTTAGAAGCCTTTGAATGGAGAAGAGACAAAATAAGCATAGTTAAGTAACTTTCAAGTTATGAACGGAGCCTTTTATGCTGTCTAAAAAGTTATGCACTCTCACGGTACTTTATATGCAAGCACAACGTGCAAGCTAAGTGCATGTTTAAGTAGCTAAGTAACATGGATCTTGCATATGAGAAAGATAGGGATTTTTTTCTATAAACAAACACAGAGTAATTGAAAGCCTCGTCTGGGACAGACTCAGTACTATGTTCATAATTATTTATCTCACAACTAAATTTGATAGTGTTCTCTTCGGGGTTGGTTGCTATGTGCCCATTTTTTTTGTTAAATCAAGTGGGTATATCAGGAAGAATACAGTTTCCGGTATAAAGCAGAGGCTTGAAAAGCTGCATATTACTTAATGACGGTTATCTAAGTTTTCTTTTTACATATACCGCAATTCGCCTTTATCATATAAAAAAAATCTATAAAAGCTAATTGTGTGGACTTTGATAAGATAAAGACGTCAAGTTTGTGAGGGGGTAATCTCTGAATCTACTGAACTGATTTTGAAAATTATTTTACCAATAGAAAGCCCCCGTTATTTGTGAGTGTCATAGGCTATATCGCCCACGGAAGAGATAATTATTTATCTCTTCCGTGATATCGCCCAACGAAGTGGGCACGGGTCAGCTAGTAACTACTTAATAATTTCCTATCGGACAGTAATTTTTTGTTGAATGGGGACGGAATAATAAATGTATGATTATCGTAGCAACATCCAATACCAATAGTAAACTTAGGCCCGGATACATAATAATTTCATCATAGTTTCTTCTGATATTGGAAGACATTGATTACGAAATATATAATGAATGCATTAAGAGTAGGAACAGATTCTATAGAATATTTTTTAACCCATTCAATGCTGAGGCCGCCTATCGGCGTCTGAAATATCTTATACTCAAATGCCGAGGCCGCCTTTCGGCGTCCAAAATATCTTAATGCTACATGCCGAGGCCGCCCATCGGCGCCTTGATTTCAAACTTATTTATCTAGGCCAAAAATCAATAAAAATAATTGAGATTTTTGTAAATGATTAATTTTACTATAATTAATGCATAGCCAAAACGGTTTGTAGATATCTAAGGTTTTGAAAAAAACTAATTCTTAACTTACATGCCGAAGCCGCCCATAGGCGTCTCATGTATTTTCAGAGATTACCAACATTTTAACTTTTTTAAACAGTTTTATTGTTGTTATGATATTTGTTTTTTTTTAAACGTTGACACATTAGGATTGTTTCCTGTATCGTGGGTGCATTTAAAAACACAAAACACCACACACACACAAACACTAAGATCCGGATTATTCTGGATCTAAGTGTTTCGATCTAAGTGAATCGAACTCACAACATGTGTGTAGAAGCCGATCGCTCAGCCACTACGCCAATCGTGTTGTCATTATGATAAATTATTAATAAAGGTAATTACCTAGTGGCTCTGGATTACCCGATTTCGGAAAGAGGATAATGTTGTTTCAGTGTTGTATTACAAACATGTCTGGCTCTTTGGGGTATCCTGAAACCTAAACTTTTTATATTTTTATTATATGAAGTGTCGTGAGACTCAAAGTGAATTAATTATTGTATTTAGAAGGTATGTTTATAAGTTATCTGGTTGCCATAGGCTCTGCCTAGTTTGGGATTATGTAGCCGTATCTGAGTTGTCCCAAGATACACAACTTATAACAGAATTCCGAAATAATACTATAAGGGCGTATGAAGTACCTGTAAAAGTACTGTACCTGTACTACGCGTAGTATGGTGCGTATTGTACCAGCATAAAGTAATAGCGGCATTTGAAAGGGCGAAATAAATTGTAACCTGTAAGCACATGAAATCAAATGAATTAGGTTGTATGAAAAAAAAAATGTATTCAATATTTTACAGGTGATCCTCTACTTGATAAACATGTCCTTCAGTATTATTTCGTAGGCCTGAAGTAACTGTTATGGTACCCTAAAATAATAACCATGGAAATCAGCCTTACCACAAGTTACTCAGCTTGTTGGGTACGTATTTTCGGAAAATATGTTAAATCTAGCAGTGATAGCCTAGTGTTATATGACCATTGGTCTTGAGTTCAAATCCAAGGCACGCACCTCTGACTTTTCGAAGTAATGTGCGTATTGATAGTTAATTATCACGCGCTTAAACGGTGAAGGAAACATCATGAGGAAACCTGCATGCCTGAGAGATTCTCTCGACGGCGTGTGAAGTCTGCCAACCCGCATCAGGATAGCGTGGTGCACTATAGCCTAATCCCTCTCATTGTGCGAGGAGACCCGTGTTCAGCAGTGGGACATATATTGGTTTATGTACCTATATATATAATAATGTTAAATCTAAATTATGGCGTAGGTATCAAAATAATATATATATTTTTGGAATAGAAGTACCTTTAAAAAAATAACAAGTAGCTAAGCCTTAGATAAAACATAATAATATTATGGTTAACAATTAAAAAAAAAGAACCGTGCGGTGAGTGGTCTCATTGTTTTCTGTACTCATAATCCGTATTTTGTCAAAATGTTAACATGGTTTTTATTGTTGCTAAATAAACAAAAAGCCGCCAACTTAACACGTGCATTTTAAAGCTTTGTCGGGATGATGATTTACGATGTTTATTAGTAATTTTGCCGATCGTGGGAAACTAGAAGATTCCCCTTGGAACCCTTTCACTCGCAACTTGACGTTTGTGGTGATCACAGCTCTAGTTTCGCTGAGTGACTTGGATATTCTTTGGCCGCCCTGCCTGATTTAGTGCATCGAGTTGAGAACTTCTCCTCTGCCTAATTCCTGCCGTTGCCTATGAACTTCCATATCCCGCGCATACCAATTTTGTGTATAGACGCTTTATTTGTGCAGTGTTCTGTGTCACTTAACTGTGCAATAATACTTTGTGAAGGATTGTGACCGGAATTACCTGGTAAGTTATATTTTTATTGTTTTTATACCACCTGTAAGAGAATAAGTGCAAGACCTGAAAGTGTTTTGTTCATAATCGACTGCTGAATCGATTACAGTGGGTTTTAATATGTGTTCATGTTTCCCGAAAAGATTTTACGTTACATTACAATACCTACCTGAAACTACGTCCCTCTGATACATCAATCTGATAGGTACTCTAGTTATGGAAAACTGAAACCTTTTTGTACATATTGTTTGTGAATCAATGACATATTCAAGGGCTTGTGCTTATTCAGTTACACGTACTTATATCGAGCCATGCCAATGACTTATATTAGTGAGCGAAAGAAACATTTTTCAGAACATTTTTAAACATTTTGACATGTAAAATGAAATTTCACGTGTAGTAATGTTCTTTGAAGCCTTATGTAGGTAGGTATAACAGTTATAGAGTAAGTTCCCAGAGCTCGCAGACTTACTTTATTTTGTGAAAGACAAAATTTCGGGCTTTGAGTAGTGTTTGTGTGTATTACCTACCTTAAAGCACTCAATATTCTTTCTGAGGCTTGATATATAATATAGTGTTACATATGAAAGTATTTCAAAACTATAATTATGTGTTCGTAAGGCTCAGACACCTAAAACATTCAGCAGTGTATATGATACTTTCTTGGAGTCAAATAAAAATGTATGGTATAGGTACATACATATTAGCATTTTATGTTACAAAAAGGCTTATTGGCTTATTATTTAAATATTTATTGTGATAATTTCCGAAAATAATAAGAGAATATATTTGTTTTTTTTTTGTATGTTTGTTTGTAATGGATAAACTTAAAAACTCCTAATCCGTTTTTTTAAATGGTTCTATTCGAATAATTTTAGAGAAAAATATGTATATGTTACGCTCAAAGACCAAAATGGCTCATTGAGCGAAAAAAAGGCAGCTCACAACGCTTCGTGGCCACTGTAAAATATTCACATCGCGGATTTCGTGTTATGATTCTTATGAAAACGCCCACTACGCCTTATGATTATCACAGAAAGAGCACATAGCGAATGCTGCGGTAATTTTCACACTCCAGTCGTATCCCTTTATGATGCTTTCTTTTTGCATGGGTACATGGGTGAGGTACAAATATCTATATATATAAAAGAAAGTCGTTACACTATTTATAACTTAAGAACGGCTAAACTGATTTGGCTGAAAATTGGTGGAGAGGTAGCTTAGAACCAGGAGACAGACATAGGATACTTTTTATCCCGTTCCCGTGGGATGTGATGACAGACCGAATTCCACGGGAGCGAAGCCGCGGGCAGAAGTTAGTATATAATAGATACAAAGAGAGATAAAAATGTGTAGAGAAGCCTGGGTAATGTCTGGTGGTTCGGGGTATCGGGATTAGGAAAAAAAATCTGTTTATTTGATTGAGTCGGACACGTAAGACTGCAGATTCTTAATGTGTGTCTGTAGAAAAATATTATTTTTAGTACTTTTATGACGACCCCTTGGGTCAGCCCAAGTGAAGTCTGAAGGATGCTAAATCATATCGTAAATGAAAATGTTATTTCAGATCAACAATGGAACCTCAGCCATCTACCTCTCGCGATGAGATATATGAAACGTTGGCGACGTGGGAGGGTGCCTACATTGCAAACGAGGAAGTTGTACATACTGTCAACACCGAGACCTTGTCGTACGACGAACTTTACGGTGCACTGGTAGATGACGTCGACATAACATAACATAACATACCATCACGCCTGTATTCCCCGAAGGGTTAGGCAGAGGTGTACTTAATGTACACCCACAGTTCGCCGGTATGTTTAGGTCCCATGTAATAGGGGGCGAGCCTATTGCCATTCACCGGGCACAAATCCAGACTCCGAGCTGCTACTGAGAATTTCATAGAAAAACCAATAACACTTTGCTCGACCTGGGGATCGAACCCAAGACCTCTAGCGTAGCAGTCGCAATTGGGACCACTAGACTAACGAGGCAGTCTACGAGGCAGATGACGTCGACGACATCCTAGATAATGAAAATCAGGACTTCGCAGCCATCCATGACTCATTTGATCAGATGCCGCAAGATATTGATCCTCTATTAGATAGTGATACTGAGGAAAATTTGGCTGAGGAATGGCATTATGGCAATGCACCGGATGCTATTCATTTGGATTTTTCTGGCAATCCGGGGCTTAAAGTAGAAGTGGGAGAAGAACCTGTCGACTTTTTTTGGTTGATTTTATGTCCCTCAATAATGAATTTAATGTTAACTTGCACTAATCAGCGTGGCGAGGAGTTAAAAAACATGGCTTCCGGTACATATTGTCGAATGAAAGAGTGGCGACCAATAGACATGGGTACATTAAAGACTTTTATAGCATTGATCATTCACATGGGCACAATTAAATATAACAGGATTGTTGACTATTGGAAAACACATTATTTGTACAAAAATGAAATTTTTAGAAAATATATGTCTAGAAATACTTTTCTGAATATAATGAGAGCCTTAAACGTGCAAAATTTACAGGGGAATGCGAGCTTGAATAAAATTAAAACCCTAATCGATAAAATAAATAAAAATATGAAAGATATTTATTATCCCACGAGAGAAATTGCCATCGACGAGTCTTTGATGTTGTGGCGAGGTAGGCTAAGCTACCGTCAATATATGAAGTCAAAAGCAAGCGGATATGGCCTCAAATTTTATAATTTAGCGGACAACTTAGGCATAATTTATAAAATGCACTTATATGCTGGGTCCCAGGATCCTTTAGTTTCTGGTCGTGGGCACACTAATAAAGTTGTAAATTTATTAATGGAAGGCCTTAAAAACACTGGCCACTCGCTATATTTAGACAATTTTTACTGCAGTGTACCTCTCGCAAGAGAATTGTTAAATAATGGTACATTATGTACTGGGACCCTCAAAATAAATAGGGAAGGAAATCCGAAAAACATTATTAAAAACTAAAATAAAAAAGGGCGAGAGTATCATAGTCCATGATAATCATAAGATTACTTTATCCAAATGGATGGACAAACGCGAAGTGCTGTTCCTATCAAGCGAGCATAATTGCGATTTTATACAAGTAAGAAACCGTAGTAGGAATAGCACTTCTTTAAAACCGCGAGCTATTGTAGAATATAATAAATATATGCGAAATGTTGATAAACATGACCAACTATTAGCATATTATAATAGCGAGCACAAAACAATAAGGTGGTACAAAAAAGTAATCATACATTTGATTCAAGTATGTTTAGTAAATTCATTTCAATTATATAAGTTTAAAGTCAATAATAACATCAGTTTATACGATTTCCGACAAAAATTTTTAGAAAATTTATTGCCGCCAATACAGCCTGATGAAGAAATGCCATTATCAATGTATCCTATACATTTTCCAAAACAGATAGAGAAACAACCTAATAGTCGTCGTGCAAAAAGAAAAAAGTGCCGACATTGTGCAAAACAGAAGAAACGAGTCGATACAATATTCTATTGCCCTAACTGCCCTGACCAACCAGGACTTTGTCTCGATTGTTTCAAACCCTTCCATCGCTATTGATTTGTGCTCTATAGAAATGTATGTCATGAAAGTTTATGGTTTTTAATAAAATGTTAGTTAATTATAAGTAAAACGTGTAACGAATCCACGAAATCGAGAGTATGTATGTACCTGGTTTGTCCAGAATTGGCTACTACTACGAAATTAGACCCAAAGTCGTGAGTTCTATGCAGAAGCGATTTTTTTTTATTTCCCTTGTGAAAATGATTTAGTAGCTAGTTGATTCTAAGCAAACTACTTTCGAAAATTGCCTTAATGTATATTATGTACGGTGGGCCGCATATTGCGCATAACACCTAAACTTTGGATAGTTCCTACTGATTACGGTGAAGGTATGGCTTAAGATCGAAACAAATTTTAATTAAAGTAATACCTACAGGTATTGTCTTTATTTTTTAATATTTTTGTAAAATGTTATTGTTATTGTGTTAGGTTGTGATTTTAATAAAAAAACGTTAATTGAAATTTCTTTTCATTTTACTCCCGTACCAACAATGTAAAAACTACACGTTTGGCGTAGCGGCAGAGCGATGGGCTTCTGCGCCACTTGTTGTGAGTTCAATTTCCATTTCATCATTTCAGTTCATTTATCATATCATGTATCATTTATAATTTATGTGAGATTTTGTGTTTGTAAAAGCACCCGTAATACAGGAGAAAATCCTAGTGTCGGGTATCGTTTAAAAATAAAAGCATTCAAATACTTACATACCTACTTATTTAAAAAATTAGGGTTGGAATACTTATTTATATTTTATTTTTAAGAATTTAATTTAACTAAACGTGTGTGTGCATGCACAAACGTGTGATAAACTCATATAAAATTGATAAAAAATAATAAATAAAATATACATTAAAATAATATTCAAAGAAAATATAAGAAAGGTTGAGCACCTCTGACTTTTTAACAACATCTTTTAAAATATGATAAATTATTAGTTTAAAGTATGTTTTAGTTCTTTTTACATAAATATTAGTTGATATCGTCAATAAATATATACACTTAATCAATATTTCGTGTTTTTGCTTTATTATAAATAATTTATTAGTTACTTTCACACTTCATCAATATTTGGGTCGGTGACTAATTAAATCGTCGTTGTTTTACCTTAAACAAAATAGAAAACTATGTACCTACTCTTTAAACAAAGCACAGTGTGTGTAAACTAGATTAAAAAAATTGCTCACGTCGATATCTATAGACTCGTGCCGAAGACGCCAATGGGCGGCTAAGAATACTTTAACGGGATGCCGTGGACGCCAATGGGCGGCTGCTTCTAAATGTAAGGCGGCATGGGCGGAAAAGCTTACTCTTCTAGGGTGGCATGGGGGTAAAGTACTTAATTTCTAGGGAGGCAATTAATGGGTTAAGCAAGCCAATTCGTAAGCTCAGATCGAATAAAATTATTTGATTTGAGTACGTAAGCCATTCAACCCAAAACATTCTCCTGTAGAGTGGGGCATTATAACGATATTATAAATGATAACAGTTCCATACTTCTATTAAGCTTTCCATCGATAATAGACGATTTAAAGCGGAGTGTCTGAGGGACATCGTTTTTGTGCCTAAAGAAACCAATTTAGGTAGGTACCACAAGAAGTTCACATTGTTTGGTGCGGAGACGTCACTAAAACACTTTCGTATAATATAATTTATCATCTGCAGGTGTCTCAAATAGTTCATTGTAAAGGAGATCTTTTTCGTGGTTTGAAAAACTGTCACAGATTGACAGCTGTCAGGTGTCAAATTACGGAACTATCTTTGTCACGTTGGTTGCCAAGAACGTTTTTGATTCTTCGTTGTGCAAGCCAAGAATGTTATATTATGTACTTTTTGGTTGCCTTTTATTCTTTTTTTCAATATTCTTCCTTGTCAGCCATTAAGAAACTGTTAGATTTCTATGAATACATACACCGTACACATACCTACTTAAACAAATCCTTCCCGCTAATACTAGTGCCTCCGTAAACGTGACCAAATATAATTTCGATATTAGGCCCACGTATTCTTGTCACAGAGATATTGTACGTAAGTTCAAAGGTTTAGGGATGCTGATATCGTACCTTTTCGTAATTGCAAGTTATATAATGTTGCTGTATAATATGGTGACCTATTTTAGAGTAATTAGGTAAGAATAGTTTTTTCGTAGTAATAACTATTTATAGTTCCAATGTTATGAAAAACATTGTAACTATAAATATTCCGTCGCATTAGTATTGTTGCAATAGTAACAGTCTATAGATAAAATTGTTATTCATATTAAACTCGCAATTAATTATCGATATTGAAACTATCGGTAGTTGAACAATACTGCACCGCATACTACCTACCCTGCCACGCCAATAATTGCATCCACCGCTAATGCTTCAACCGACTCAATTCCCAAGTACCCACAAATTATAACATTTGTATAAAATCTGCACTTAACAAATATTTGCTTCTCAATCAGTTTAATTTTGTTCCTCTACAAGGATGGATCGGTCAATAGTATTTTATTATAACCATTAGGTTTTAACGCCCATTGCTAAACCTTACGGGTTTTCCGATACCGAACATCTTATCAGTTTCCGTATCGCTTGCTACGTCGTCGTCGGGTAAATGTTGAGGTCACCCTGATCCATCCCGAACTCTGAAGGCCGCTCCTTCGCGTTCCTATAATTTAAGGGTTAGAGCCTAGTGAACAGTGTACGTCTTCCCAGTGAATCAATGAAGGAAGTGTAAATACGAAAATAAAAGTGATAGTAATTAGTGAATTATGTGTAAGTATATCCAGTGAATAAGTGAATTAAGTGTTAGGACTCGGTGTGTAAGGTGTGAGTAGCCAGTGAATCAGTTTGTGATTTGTGTTCAGTGCTAGTAAATAAGTGTAGGTACCTGGCAGTTAATTGAAGCAGAGTACGAGCGCTGCAAGTGTCCCTGAAGGAGTTCGAAAAAGCCTTGAAGGTCAGTAATAGTATTATAACTTAGAAAAACCTTCCTGAGCATGCTATCTATCCGATTCATTAGATATCTGCTTGAACCTTTTACATTTACTCGATTGTGTTACTGCATACTGCTTATGTTTTGTTTTTATTCGTCGTAGTCCTTTGACTATGAATATTTAGAATAAGTATGTTTAGGAAAGGAAGAATGAAAGAAAATGATTTATTCTTGTCACAAATGAAATAGGTATCTACGCCAAGCTGTCGCAGTCAGCACTCAAAATGTTAAACTCCATATACGTCACACACCTTTTGTTTTACAAAAATAGGGAATGAAAGATTACTTATATGATAATTTTCCGGATAGGTGAAGTTACTTTATGTTAAAAGGTTTCTTTGACGTCACCCGAAGGCGTAAAATGTGGAAGAGAAATTCGGCATCAAAGGCAGTGGTCTCGGTAGCCTAGTTGGTAAAGCGTTGTTTACTTAACCAGAGGGACGCAGGTTCAAACCCTGTCTGAGGCAGAATTTTTCTTTCACTAGGAAATTTTCTTTCATTAGAGAATTCATATCTTTGTGACGATTACTGGTGTTCGGTCTTTTTTTACATATCAAACCAGCTTATTAGAATACAGGACAGCAACAAAGATGTTTTTGTGCGACGGCTGGTGTCATCATTTGACATGTTTGCGATTCAGTGATCTCGTATTTTCCAAGAATGTTCAATAGCTCCCATTCCGATTGAATGTTCTGTTCCCATTTTTTCTAAACTAACTATGTTTTTCATTGTCTTACATTACAGTAAATCTATACTAATATTATAAAGCTGAAGAGTTTGTTTGTTTGTTTACTTGAACGCGCTAATCTCAGGAGCTGCCGGTCCGATTTGAAAAATTCTTTCAGTGTTAGATAGCCCATTTATCGAGGAAGGCTATAGGCTATATATCATCACGCTACGACCAATAGGAGCGGAGCATAAATGAAAAATGTTAAATGATATAAGTGTTGTACTTTTTAATTTTACTCTTGCTATGATGACAACGATAATTTTGTTAATGGTAATGTCTAGCGCCGCCAGCTTCGCACGGCTGTACACAATAGTCATATGCAACCATAAGCGGCGGTAGCGTAATGGCTAGGGCGTCGGACTTGCGATCATGTGGTTGCCGGTTCGAACCCCACCCATTGTACTACCGACGTGAACCCACTCGTAACACAAGCATTTAGCTTAGTACGAGGGGTTAACAAGAATACTAGTAATGTGTAACCCACATTGCTAGTAAGCTTTTTAGAAAAAAAATACACAAACCTTTAACAAATTATACATTTTAACCTTCCTCATGAATTACTCTGTCTATTGGTGAAAACTCCATGAAATTAGTTCACAGAGCCGTCCCGGCCATACGGAGCGGCCGCTCCAGGCGCCAAGCGTCAGCGAGCGCCGAAGTGCGCCCTGACGCTTAGGCTTAGTTAAGGTTTAGGCGCCATAGTTTCATCTCGCTCCAAGGCCTCGGTTCGGTATAGTGGATTCAGTAGTTTTTGAGTTTATCTCAAACATACAGTTATACAGATGTACCATCACGCCTGTATTCCCCGAAGGGTTAGGCAGAGGTGTACTTAAAGTACACCCACAGTTCGCCGGTATGTTTAGGTCCCATGTAATAGGGGGCGAGCCTATTGCCATTAACCGGGCACAAATCCAGACTCCGAGCTGTTACTGGGAATTTCATAGAAAAACCCAATAACACTTTGCTCGACTTGGGAATCGAACCCAGGACTTCTAGCGTAGCAGTCGCGCTTAGGACCACTAGACTAATGAGGCAGTCAGTTTAATACTATAAAATAAATTTATAATCTTAGCATGGAAAAAGCAATAAAAATACAAATAGACAGATAATGGTTAATGTCAAATTCGTAGTATTTTAAAATCATGATGTAGGTTTATTTGTAACGTATAAGTATTTGTGTATTCATAACGTAGTAAGTATCTTGTATTTTAGGTGAATTGTGAGGTACGTATCAAAATTTATTAAACTTTCGACAACGTGGGCCACCAACCAATTTATTTTTATTGGCTTTTACCACTTGGCATCATTCCCAGAGTTCCCGATACTACCTACATTGCCGTAGTTAATTGCAAAAAGTTAAGTCAGAGCTTAAATATTAAGAGGAATTGGTCGTAGGAACTCCGATGCATCATAATATTGTGCATTGATTGAACTATCAATAGATAATATAAAAAGGTAGGTACTTAGTACGTGTATATGATTAGCATATAACTAGATATGTTGCCTGCACATCAAGTTACCACAGAATGTCACATTTTCTCAGTTGATTTTTAACTTAATTACCAACACTTTAAGGTTTAAAATCATGAGAATTAATTTGACAGTTTTGTATAACCTGATGTGCTGGCGACAGTACTTAAACAAGGTTGGTTGATCTTTTTTATAGATAAATAAGTTTTTATTGAGATGAATTAGGCAAATGGTGGAAATGATGCAATAAAATTTTCGTATAAAGCGTTTGTGCGTACGAGTGGTGGCGACCTTTTTGCAAAAAGGGGGTTTCAGGCAGAACGTTACTACATCATGTTATTTTAAAAGTTACATGTATCAGCATTGGCTGAATATTTCAACAATTAATACTGCCTCTTTAGCCTAGTGGTTCTAAGCGTGACTGCTACGCTAGAGGTCTTGGGTTCAATTTACAGGAAGAGCAAAGTGTTATGGGGTTTTTCTACAAAAAGTTGGATCGCAATAGGCTCGCCCCCTATAACATGGGACCTAAACATACCGGCGAACTGTGGGTGTGCATTACATTACAAGCACACCTCTGCCTAACCCTTCAGGGAATACAGGCGTGATGGTAGATATGATATATTATGTTAAGAACTTACAAAGCACAGTTCCTCCGCAAAACAATTGTGTTACGAATAATTTATTCTTTTAATAACTTACATTTCAGTCTACAAAGAACATTTGCTGAAATTAACTAAGTGGAAACAATTTAGATATTGTAGCTTTCAGGAGTTTCTTGATATAAAATAATTATAACTTTTCCGTCTACAGTCTGTTTAAGTCATTTAATCTGTATTACTATTTAAATATCAATGGATTTGTAATTTTGTATACCTATTCCTAATGAACTATAAAACGGCTGGATCGATTTTGATGAAACGTTCAGTTAATCTTCGGATTAGCTCAGCGAGTGATCTTGTGTTACAGTTTGGTAACGATCGGATCAAAAATTCATAAACCGCGCGGCATAGCTAGTTAGTTATTTATTTAGTAACAATTCTAATGACATGTACTTCAAATAGAATTTGTAACATTTTAAAAGCCTACTGGCGGACTGGTAACTGTAAACTGGGAAAAGGTTGGGTTTCAAAAGTTACTTTCAGCTTTTACCACGTCTCAAAGAAACTTTTGCCGGGATTGCGGTGACCACACAAGTGAGTCCCGCTCCCGGACCGAAAAGAACATAAAATGCGGGATTTGAAGTCATCAGTTTTTTTGTTATATAAAATACGAAAGAAGTAAACTAGTTTCCGCAAACAAACGCACTGTAAATGTTTATATATTTAGCTTAAACAATAATATATGAACTTCATATTAATATGTGAAGCTTTGCTTGTCATAGTACTTTGTTATTCCTTTTTTGTTTGGCTTGTTCTACATATGAGATTGGATGGTGTATTTTTAACACACGAAACACGTTTCTGATTTCAGTGTGTGTTTACTTTGTATAATGAAATGTTGTGGGCGTTTAAATAAAACCAACATATATTTTCATAGAGAAAATGTGATTCACTAAACATACAGCATTATCTTGATGAGCTCCGGTGCTTGTACTGATCTAGTACAATTAGTTAAGTATTGGCCAATATCATGAAACCTATGTCCATATCTCTCATTTCTATACCTAGCCCCAGCCTTATAGAAAAGGCAAGTAAGCTTTTAATCGGTAGGAATCCAACATATATCCCCAGGTGTCCGACGATCAATAAGGATTTTTCGCATCCCAAAAAAGGGTGAATCCCTTTTGCTATCAGCGACTTAGATATTCATATAAGAATCTCCAAGCCATTTCAGTTTGTTCAAACACGTAAACGAATCTTCTACTTAGTTTAAATACCTCGTATTTCAGTACAAGTTTCTAAAATTATTTTAATTAAATACGTACATCAGACGTAAGTACTTAAAAGCGATTCCAAACTAGGTAGGTATATATATTATTACGCAACAGTACCTAATGTTCCCTTCGAGAGCGAATCCTTATTTACTCAGTATGATAAATGAGACTTGAACATAATATTATCTTAACTAGTTTTCTTAGACATATCAAAACATTATACCTAAATAAATGACGCTATTTAAATTAAGCTAGGTACCTAAACTTTATTAAGTGAAATGAATTAAAAACAGTAGATAATGGCCGAGACATTGAATCTTAGAAAGGTACTTAGGTACGTATTATGATTTATTCAAAATGTTAAAAATAGTTTACGTTTTGTAGTATTTTGTTTCCATCTATTTGTTTTACGGAAGACACTTGTATATAATGTTTTATCTTGATTGCGATAGGAAAGAAGTTATAGAACTTCTGTAAAGAAGTAATGTATTCTTCGACTTTTCTTTTTTAACTTAGAATTATATGAACACGTATAATTTTACCGCTTCGCCTAGGGCACCAATATTTTCTTTTGTTTTTCGCAAATAGTTTATATGTAACACATTTAATGTTCATCGCACTAAGTCAAATTTGCAACATCAACTAAGTATGTATGTATTCACAACTAAACTGAGTACTAAAAATTTTCTCATAAATTGTTATCGTAACAGATAATAATGTATAGATGTTGTCAATTTTGGCAGAAACCTCTATTTAGACCACTGCTAAGACATTATCCTCGTTCAAAACGCTATATAAAGTATATTTCGTCTGCAATATATAAATAAACACTTCCATCACCATACAATACAATAACATTTTTCTTATCATATTTTACCAGGTAGGTCAGGAAGTTTAATGACTACGCGGAAAGCACAATAGAGAACCTTCTGCGGTCGGGTTTGAATGGATTACTGTTGTTAAACCGTTGTAATTGTGTCAGTGGCTCAGCTTTTGCCACGTTCCTTCCTAACTTGTAAATATTTATGTGCATTCGCAATAATTTTGCGAGATTCCTCATCGTAAATTTTCGGATCAGACAGTCGGCTGTCAGATTCAACAATTTATGTAATTGATCATACAGACCCCGAAATTCACATTAATATTAATTAAAATATACTGTAGTCCCTTCCTTTCCCCTTCGTTTTCCTCTATAGGCTTGGCCACGCATCTGCACCCCTTTGATTTTGCAGATACCCACGGGCGGCGATGACTACTAAACATCAGGTAGCTCTCCTGCTAGTTTGCCGAATTATCACAAAATAATTATAAAAAAATATGAAGTGAATTCGGGTAAAATGTCGTGTTTCTACGTTAAAAGCTTTCAGTCAGAGCGACGTGCCTAATCCGAAATGACATGAGCTGACAGTAATAAACTCTCGTACAACAGACAGACTACAACAACTATCATGATGAAAATTGGTATTAACTAGCCCTAAAATCCTGAAACTCGACTACGCTTTACTTCACGATTTTATTCCCTAAATGTGCTTTTTATTTGTGTCAGAACTTATTTAGCAGGTAATTGTGGCTAGGACGAGAAATTATAGATTTTTAAATTCAATAAGTTGGTGTTGGGCATGTTTACCAGAACGGGACTTAAATGCATTAGAGGTACGTGGATACCTACATATTATATTCACTAGTTTCTTTTAAAATATCGTACGGTCACGGTAATAAGATTTTGAATCAATATATATGAGTAACCAGGAATACTATAAATGGGTTAGGTACCTTTTAGTGTTTGTAGAAATACTTAAAATTGTATTAAAAGTATTTCTCCCTAGTTTAGTGATCATAAGCACCACACTGCTACACTGAAGTCCTCGATTGAACACTAGCGGGTTCGATTTTTAGTTCTAGAAAAGTGGTAGCTCGGATTTGTGTCTCAGAAGTGCAACAGTAAGGTCTGCTAAAGAGCTTTGGACCGCAGAGTGCCCGTAGTTTACTGAACCGAGATACCCAGTCCATCGCCGTGACATCGAAATTAGCTCTAAAACGGACAACGATTGATGCAGTGTTGGGCAAGTCCCACAAAAAAAGTGGGAAGGTACTTAAAGTCCGCCGTTAACTTGAAGAAAGCCCAAGAAACTCTGGCTGGACGATTTGTACGCTTTCTAGACAGCCTGGCCTCGGACGGAGGGAGAGATAGGGAGGTCTTTGTTCAGTGTTTCTTTAAATCATAAATCACTTTTAGGTGAACATTGAATAATACGAGTGTATATATTATATGTAGGTATATAATATTGTTTAATAATATTTAAAAGTTGTCGAATTTTTATTTGCGAGTAGTTTAAAAAAGGGAAATTTGTATTCATTGCTTGTGGCTGTACTAAGATATTCGAGATTGTCTTGTAATATGTGCATACACTATATAATGTGTCATATCATGTCATACGATAAGTTGAAACAGTGCGTGCGGTATCTTCTGGTCAAGAGTTTGGGAGTTTCCAAGTAGACGAGAATTGGATGATCATATGACATAAAGTACATGAAAGCAAGAGATAAGGGACCTTTCTAGTAAAAGCGGTTAGTATTATGATTGCTAGAAATGATCAAGCGATCTAACAAAATGACACTTCAAAATGTGCTTATGAAAATACTCGCAAATATCTTATCGGAAAAATCCTTTTGCCTAAAAGGTTTCGCATTAATGTTATTAAATATCTAGAAAAACATGCCTGACCTGCCTCCGAGTGCGTGACCTAGCTGACAAGAAACTTTCATTAGTCACGCACGAATTCTCCAAAGTGAATTTGGAATATTTTTTGTGAAATTTTGTATATCGACGTCGTTCACCTCTAAGGCACTTAAACTAGGTATTGACGAAGAAATGACCACAACCTTTTGTGTATAAATAGAAGAGTGAATAAAACGTAACATAAAAATGTACAAGTTTTATAGGAACGAGAGATGTTCGGGAGAGATGTACTTGTTTACCCCCTTTACGATGAGCGATTTAGGTAAGTCTAGGCTATAGGTACTCCCTACACAATTAGCTTGACCAGGGAAAAGAACTCTGGTCACCAAGCTACCCACCACCACCAGCGTCCACAACGCTTATTGACTGTGTTCGCGCGGCTTTCCGAGCTTATTAAGTTTTTCCGCGCAACTTTATAATTTTTTCTCTCCTTAACAACCTTCCTACAAACTTCTTATATTAAGAAAAATATAAACAGATTTAGCAGTTCTCGACATTTGCGCTTAGCAATACAGTTTGCCATACAGTTTTAATTATAGTATATAATTTAATCATACCTAAAAAACGGCCTCCAAATAATGATGTATGAAACTCACGTCCAATGTTTGCTTATTGTTTGAAAGGATATCTTCATTTTCCTCTCTCAGGTAACGCTTTACTATCCGACGTTCCATGTTTGTCGTATCCCGGTCTGGTGCGTTTCCGATGTTTCTGCCGGCACCGGAGCGAACTAAGTACGGCTGAGCCGGAAATTGTCGTTGCATGATAATGGACGCGGAACACTTAGTGTTGGCCTTTTCAGACGTTAAAAACGCAAATGGGATGTAGCTAATTATAGTCCATTGTTTGCTTTTTTTCTTTATTTAAAACACCTTTTAAGGCGAATTATTCAGTTTTGCTTCTACGTTGTTCAATAAAAAATGGATAGAAGGTTAATTTATTGGGGATATCTTTTTATGGGGGACGCGTGGTTACATATTAACCATACGGGTATTTAATGCCGATATGAGTTGAATTAGTTGTTAAGTTAATGGTAGGTGGGTGTGCCTTTTAATTAACCTTTTAAACTGGACTGATTACTTGTTACGTAAGATTAAATACATATTTAATTTAGGTAATTAATATAATACTATACTTGCACTAGTAGTTTAAAACGCAATAAATTAAACCCAGACTTAAAAACCCCTTGTTTTTTGTTTACTGTCCCGATCTGCAACCCTAAATCCCGATTTTTTTGACCTCATGTACCGATTTAAAACAAATCGTACCTGGCAACACTAGTCGTGAGTATCAGAAGTCTAAGCCAGTCTATGTTAAGGTTCTTCACATTGTCTAATCCGCATCTGGGTTTGGCATCCGACTGGATGCCAAATATCAACCTCAGCACGTATCAGGCAGACGCCTTTTGAAAACTGATCTCCACTTCATAAGCTGATCTCGAATACATCTCTTATACTAAGCTGAATTACCAATTCTGGGAATATCGATAACGTTCAATATTGTTATTACTTCAAGGGATACGAGTTCCACTTGGCTCGAGTTGCCGATTTAGAAGATTCATATTCTCATATCAACAAGATTATAATAATCTCGCAATGATTAATTTCTATATGATGATTAAAGATGTGATCCGTGTATAAGTTAGTAATATTTAAATACTGAAATGGAAAGCAAATGATATCAGAGATAATAAAAAAATAAATACGTTCTACGTGATGCGCATGTTTATAGGTAATCTTTGAAGTTAAAACATGTTTTAAAGATAAAAGTCACAATTTTATTATAATTAATTTTATCAAACTATATTCTCATATAGACTCGTAATATAGTGTCACCTGGGGGCCTATACAAGTTAAAATCGACTGTCAAATAGAATATAAACGCATGGAAATGACTCCAAATTTGCTGAAAGATTTATGCCATTTCCATACATTTTGTTTCCGTCGTTGTTCGTTATCAATCGTTGCCGCGTCGATTCGAATAGTAAATTGCAACTTGTCTAGAAGGAGTTTTCTTTGAAAACGAATACGTAGTATTGGCTGACGGATCATAGCTGTACGACTGTTTAGGCCACGTCGATAGATTTAAATTTCGCGTTTTGATTTCTAGTCTTGCGTTGACCCTTTTCCCTAAAGTTAGATATATTATGAAGATTTTTATGAATCGTTATGGGTTTCGATCCGATGCTTCGACATTCGATTTTCGTAGCAAAGAGGAAGCGGGCTTGCTACGATATCGTAGCCCACGTAGGTGTGACTCCAAACTATCAGTTACGACGTAGTCTTAGAGCTGAGTGCGTTCGTAGCTAAGAAAGCTACGCTAGAAACCCGATCATACATCATCCCTACGTCAATTTCCTTATATTTCGTTTTATCTTTGAAAAATAGTTCAGATATGGACACTACTTTTATAAAAAAAAACATTACATCAACTTTATTTTCGTTTTTTAACTTAGCCATCACAGTTTTTATGAATAACAATAATTATCGTTATCCGAACCTGAAAAGGATCTGATAATAGGGATTTAAGATTAAATAATATCTATACATTGGTAACATACTTATATCTGGTATATTAACAAATTCAGATAACACAGTTAAATATGTTAAAGCTAGCTATTTATTATGCGCCTCACGTTTCAAACATAACATACAACACTCCTGGGATAACATACAAATCCTCCATCGTATGTTATCTTTTGAATAATTTTAATTGTTGGAATGCCAAATATAGAGCAATTAGGAGCGTATTCATGTGACACGTGACACGTTAATACGTTTATTGTATAATACTAGGGACCGATAAATGAACCAACGTGATTGGCTGAACTCAAGTGGTGTTCCTACGCTACGGTATCATAGAGGTACAGTCGCTAGCACATCACGTTATACAAAACTGTCAAATTTCTCCAAATGATTTTATACCTTAAAATGTTTATGATTAAGTTCAAAATCGACTGAGATAATCGGACATTTTGAGGTAACTTGATGTGCTGGCGACCGTACCTACTGTAATATCGTGAAATTAATTAATTTTAGTCGTAATACTACATTGGCTGAATTATTTCCTGTTTCTATGATTAGTTTCTCTATTATATATGATGTGATTTTAGTTGTACCACTACTTTTTCACACAAGACGTTGATTACCATCACATCTGTATACCCCCAAGGATTGGGCAGATTGGTACTAATGTATACCTTTAGTTCGCAGTTTTTCGATTCGTAAGAGTTTCAAAGGGACGTAATAGTTTTTATATTGCTAGTTTATGTTTTAATGTCTTTAGTTAGGTACTTGACGGTGCTATAGAGACTTTTTATGATGTTTTACTTTAGAATTATACATACCATCACGCCCGTATTCCCCGAAGGGTTAGGCAGCGGTATGACAAACATTCTTTGTAGTGAATTTAATTTCCTAAAAGATAACGAAAAACGAAAATTTGAAAAAAAAATGTTTCGACGATTTACAATGAAAATAAAGACAAAAGTTTTTTTCAATGTATTTTCAATGGGGAAGGGGACCCCCCATGTGCCAGCTCAATTTTCAAGTTTGTTTTGTTTAACAAAGAAACTTTTTGGACACTTATTAAAAAAAAAAAACTGACAATAGTAGAGTATATAGGTAATTTATCAACTTTATTTTCGTTTTTTAACTTAGCCATCACAGTTTTTATGAATAACAATAATTATCGTTATCCGAACCTGAAAAGGATCTGATAATAGGGATTTAAGATTAAATAATATCTATACATTGGTAACATACTTATATCTGGTATATTAACAAATTCAGATAACACAGTTAAATATGTTAAAGCTAGCTATTTATTATGCGCCTCACGTTTCAAACATAACATACAACACTCCTGGGATAACATACAAATCCTCCATCGTATGTTATCTTTTGAATAATTTTAATTGTTGGAATGCCAAATATAGAGCAATTAGGAGCGTATTCATGTGACACGTGACACGTTAATACGTTTATTGTATAATACTAGGGACCGATAAATGAACCAACGTGATTGGCTGAACTCAAGTGGTGTTCCTACGCTACGGTATCATAGAGGTACAGTCGCTAGCACATCACGTTATACAAAACTGTCAAATTTCTCCAAATGATTTTATACCTTAAAATGTTTATGGTTAAGTTCAAAATCGACTGAGATAATCGGACATTTTGAGGTAACTTGATGTGCTGGCGACCGTACCTACTGTAATATCGTGAAATTAATTAATTTTAGTCGTAATACTACATTGGCTGAATTATTTCCTGTTTCTATGATTAGTTTCTCTATTATATATGATGTGATTTTAGTTGTACCACTACTTTTTCACACAAGACGTTGATTACCATCACATCTGTATACCCCCAAGGATTGGGCAGATTGGTACTAATGTATACCTTTAGTTCGCAGTTTTTCGATTCGTAAGAGTTTCAAAGGGACGTAATAGTTTTTATATTGCTAGTTTATGTTTTAATGTCTTTAGTTAGGTACTTGACGGTGCTATAGAGACTTTTTATGATGTTTTACTTTAGAATTATACATACCATCACGCCCGTATTCCCCGAAGGGTTAGGCAGCGGTATGACAAACATTCTTTGTAGTGAATTTAATTTCCTAAAAGATAACGAAAAACGAAAATTTGAAAAAAAAAATGTTTCGACGATTTACAATGAAAATAAAGACAAAAGTTTTTTTCAATGTATTTTCAATGGGGAAGGGGACCCCCCATGTGCCAGCTCAATTTTCAAGTTTGTTTTGTTTAACAAAGAAACTTTTTGGACACTTATTAAAAAAAAAAACTGACAATAGTAGAGTATATAGGTAATTTATGGGGCCTGAAAATATACCGGTCAGCTGTGGCTGTAACATCAGTTTACAACCACAGCTGACCGGTATATTTTCAGGCCCCATAATGAGACAAGCCTATTTGGTAGGTACAAAACTAAACTCCTGCTGCTAATAATTTCAAAAAAATACCAAATAACATTTAACTTGACCTGGCAATTGAACTCTGAATTGAATCTATGACACAGTCTAATTAATTTCTAATTGAAGAAATGAAAGATAACGAAAGAACTGATACTCTACACTAGTACCTACGTAACAAAAAAAAAACTATATATCCGTTCATTCCATGTATGTCTTACTATTTGTTAAACTAAGTTAGTCATAGGTGTAGTGTAGGTGAATCCAATCTAATGTCTCCATTTAGCGACACGTGCCTTCGAGAGGCGGTCCGTACTTCGCCCCTTGTTTACCAACTGACCTAAAAATAAGAAAATCGGAACAACACTTGTATTTTACCGCCCAAGAGTATTAGAAAGTTTCACGTTAAGTTCTGACTTTAAGTTAAAGTTATTGTAAATGTATTACAAGTTTCATTAAACTTTTCAGCTGAATCTATACAGATTAATAAAATTGAAGTCTCAGTTTGTTTTGTCCAGATAACAACTTTTTACAAAAATCTTATTCTATGAATTTATAAACGGTGCTAAAAACTTAAAAAAAAATGTTAGTTGGCAATCTGCCTGTCTGTTTGTTTCGGATAATATCGGAAACGGCTAGACCTATTTTGAGCGGACATTCATTGTTATATAATTATGTTATTTATGTATTGTATGTTTTCTTCTTGTTGTTATTCCAACATGACTTATGGTGCAGAGACATGGGCGCTTACTAAGGAGGCTGTGTACAAAATGAGAGTTGCACAGAGAGCCATGGAGCGTGCCGTGCTCGGCATCAAATTAAGTGACCGTGTTCCAAACATCGAGATCCGGAAACGAACTAAGTTTCAGGACGTTGGAAGAAGGATCATGGAACTAAAGTGGAGGTGGGCAGGAGACTTTGCGAGACGGAGTGACGACAGGTGGAGTAAGGCAAAGACAAAATGGTGGCCGAGGGATGGCAGTAGGAGTGGCGGGCGTCCAGCAGCAAGATGGGTCGACGATATAACTTACGCCGTTGGGCGTACTTGGATGAGACCACTCTCATCCAAGTACGCCCAACGACGTAAGTTATGTCGGTCCTGTGCCACCACGGTCCTTTGCCACCACAGGACCGTGGTGGATGGCACAAACTTGGGGAGGCCTATACCCAGCAGTCGGTGACGTCAGGCTGTGGATGATGATGTTTTCTTCGCGTTATTTAGAATTTTCTAAATAACTAAGAGATCTCAGCCAGTTAACGGGTTCCCATTTACTATCAGGAGTGGCCACTTGCTCGCCGCAGTTAATAGGCACAGCTACGTATCTGGTCCTCCATTGTTGATACAGGTGCGCATGAACGGCGATGAATGGCTGACCATGGCTCGTCGGCTCGTTTGCCAACTAAACCATGAAAAAAAATATTATCATAATTATTAGAGCCTGATTAGGAAAAACTTCATTCAAAATCATAACATACCATCACGCCTGTATTCCCCGAAGGGTTAGGCAGAGGTGTACTTAATGTACACCCACAGTTCGCCGGTATGTTTTCGGTCCCATGTAATAGGGGGGAGCCTATTGCCATTCACCGGGCACAAATCCAGACTCCGAGCTGCTACTGAGAATTTCATAGAAAAACCCAATAACACTTTGCTCGACCTGGGGATCGAACCCAAGACCTCTAGCGTAGCAGTCGCGCTTGGGACCACTAGACTAATGAGGCAGTCCTTCAAAATCAATACCTCGT
Source organism: Subacronicta megacephala (assembly GCA_958496365.1). Taxonomy (NCBI): domain Eukaryota; kingdom Metazoa; phylum Arthropoda; class Insecta; order Lepidoptera; family Noctuidae; genus Subacronicta; species Subacronicta megacephala. The sequence continues at coordinate 9,470,801 of OY292517.1, read as the reverse complement.
TAATTATACAAACTTGTATAATTAACGAGAAAGGTTATTGCGAATTTCAAAACTTTTTCGGTTGCACGCTTAAAGCTCTTTGAACACAGATTAATTCCATTATATATTTTTCCAAATTGAAAGTAAAGTATATATTATGAACATTGAAGGTGGATTAGCGTTCTATTGTGTTTGCTCTTATATTACCTTTGCTGCACATCAATGGGTTCCTTTTGTACAAGTTTTATATTTATACAAACGGACGGGATTTTGTATTGTTCCAATACAATTAGTTGTTTAAAGAATAATGATGCCCTGAAGGTATAAGCACGAACGGTGGCGTAACGTGCCTTGGAGGGGCCCTGTATCACAATTAGGTTGTAGGGGGGCCATTAACTTTTTTGTATGACAGTTTTTTATATGTTTTTTTTTTCCGGGACGAGATTAAGTGACACTGTTGTTAACATTTTTACTTACACACGTTAGGGACCCCTGTAGCCCAGACGCCCCTTCTCATTGATACGGCTGATACGGCGCGGCTACGCCCCTGAGCAGGAATATAGAAATGGAAATTTTGTCGTTTATTTAAATTCTTACTCAGATTTTAGTGGACGGTGAAAGACAGTATATTTTTTCAGGTCTAAGGTAAGGCTAAAATTTAGTAAGCAGTAGGAAGCGGGAGCAGGAAATATTTACCGGACTTGCTATTGGGCAATAGTTGAAAGAACTGATAGTGACTGAATAAAAGGGAAGCCGGTAGGAGTTGTGATGGACCTTTGACACTGATCTCTCGTTTGTTTATCTCGTTATCAGCACAAGTTAAGAAGCTGTTTTGTTGTGGTAGAGCCATGCTGTTCGCAGCATGAATGGGCCGGCTCGGCCGGGGAAGTACCACACTCTCGAAGACCGACGTCCGAGTAGTAGCGTTTCGTTACTGCGCTTCGTTCGGTGAGCGAGAGGGCCGGAGGCCCAATTCCTCCCCCAATCTCCTTCCTTCTCCTTTTCTCCTTCCCCTCCCTTTCCCTAAAAAGGCTCGGCAACGCATCTGCAACTCCTTTGGTTTTGCAGATGTCCATGGGCGGCGATGACTACTTACCATCAGGTAGCTCGCCTGCTAGATTGCCGAGTTATCCCATAAAAAAAAAAAAAACTCTTGCCAAAACTGCCGATTAAATCGATAAAAGAGTAAAGGCACAACTACAGCAAAATGACATCTACGTCTTGATTTAGATTAGGTTAATATAATTATTTGCCAAAATGATTGTAGTTTAGTATGTAGGCAGCTATAGCCAGAAAACCTTGCAAAAACACTTTTTACAGTATAAACATAATAAAGATATTGCGATGGAAGGGGGATCCCACCTGGCCGTGATTGAGGCACGTAGCAATTGAGGACATTTTGTGTTTCTTGAATTTTATTTTACGGTATAAATAATAAAAATATTGGCAGTAGCAACGACCTTCTTTGCTATTCATGACCTGCGTTCAGACAGTTCTAGGAACCGAAGGAACTCTACTCGTATGGTCTGAATAACTAATACGTTTCCAAAATAAGAACGGTATGGAAGCGTTATTAACTAACCAATATTTCTATAATGGGCTGAATTAATATGTAGATTATGTTCTCCCGTGACCATAGATGCTGTCACAGATCCAAAATGTCGGGAATTAAATAATATCAATATAACGCAATAAAATCTGTAAAAAAAACAGTTTTATTTCAATATTTACATACCTAGATTTCTAAAATACGGCTTTGAAATAATAAAGACACGTGTGTTGTAAAAATCAACGAAACCTGGTGTTAGGATCTAATGATCCGTCTGGCTAGCTACTTCTCTAACATGTAGGTAAGACTATCTGCTCTTAACAGTTTTACTGTGCTTTTCATGTTTAGTCGTGTGTAAGTGAGAAAGAGCATCTAATAGAATAGTGTGCTCTATCTCAGGAGGGGGTCGTGGCAAGCACTACTCTGATCAACTGATCTAGGTACCTTTAGGATATCGATATTGCCCAGAAATTGGATTGCAGAGCTCATGGCAGTCGTTTCATGAAAATATAGAAATATTGACTTGAAGTTAAGGGCAATGCTCCTTGGACGCCAAATTCGATTTTCTTTTGGTTTCTCGCAAATTGTACATACGTTTGTAACACATTCTGGAGTTAGTAGTAGGCAAAATTCGCAAAAAAAAGCGGCCCAAGGAGAGACGATCCGCAACCTAACCTAACTTATAGATATTTGGGAAATGGTAACTTAAACGCTGTTTGTGCTTTTGAAGGGCAAACGCATGGATAAGGTAAAAATCATCACAAGCTAGAAATTAATTATAGTTTTTTACAAATTTATAAAGATCCAAAATATCTCTTCGACTCTTAATACCTTTTAAATTAATTTGTTCGTTTGTTTTTGCTTACACTAAGTTTCAATGGAAAAGTTTTCCTATAAATATCTGAATAGGTCTCAAACTTAAATTGAGTATTTAGATTGAATTAAGAAAACTTATAATAGGACCTATAGTGGTTACAAAGAAGGTCTCAGTAATGAATAGATATTGTTTTAATTGAACGTTGGGAAAAGAGCAGTAAAAATAATTACTTAGTTACGAGTATTAACGAATACAAGAATTCAAATTAATTTTAAAAAAATGTGGTTCGGACTCATCATCATTATTAGCCCGTATTCGTCTACTTCCAGACGTAGGCCTCTTTACGTAAACTCCACAGAACCCGATCTTCAGCTCTTCACATGCACATCCAGTTGCTGCCAGCCGTCTTCTACAAACCACCTGGCCCGCGGTCTCCACTCGAGACTTCATTTGCTTCAACGGTTGTCGGCCTCATACCGAAGATAAATGATCTTGTGGACTGCACGATGGTAAGGGGCAACCACAACCTATAGACGCCTACAACTCCAGCAATATTACTAGCTTCTTACAATCATGAGGACTCCTAATGTCAAGTAATTTCACTGGCTACATTGCCCTTCATGCCGGAACACAATAATGTTAGCTCATTTTTGGTAATAATGTTACCTACTGCCTCGTTGGTCTAGTGGTCCCAATCGCGACTGCTACGCTAGAGGTCTTGGGTTCGATCCCCATGTCGAGCAAAGTGTTATTGAGTTTTTCTATGAAATTCTCAGTAGCAGCTCGGAGTCTGGATTTATGCCCGGTGAATGGCAATAGGCTTGCCCCCTATTACATGGGACCCAAACATACCGGCGAACTGTGGGTGTACATTAAGTGCACCTCTGCCTAACCCTCGGGGAATACAGGCGTGATGATATGTTATGTTAAGTTTTGTATGTTACCTACTTTCCATCATCATCATTAATCATTCCAATGCTGGGAAGGGGGCTCTTTCTAGGGCTGCAGGACTTTATAATCTTTAAGATACTGGTGCATCCCACATATACCTTTAATTTATGAAACCCCCTGTCTAATCAAGTCAAAAACACTGAAGTACTATTTGTATTTAACTGAAGTAATTATAATTTAACTGATAAAAATACATAATTTCCCTACGGAACCCCTAGGTTCCAAGGAATTTTACTTCACACGCTTGAGGAAATGCTATTTTCCTCGAGATGTTTTCCTTCATCGTTTAAGCTTGTGATCATTAATTATTAGATCTGAACTCGAGACCTGGCAGAGAGACATGGCATTCCAACTGTGATTATATTTGCCGTAACCGGACAGAAGTTAAACCTACTTAGCAACGAGTTACACTTAATGTGGTTGCAAGTACCTAACCACATTTTTGTAATCGGATTAAGAACTTTAATAATAACAAACAAAAGGCATCCAAGCTTAACTGAAATATAATATTGAGTATAATTGAGTATTCGAACAAATTATATCAATATAGGTATATGCTTATACTTAATCAAGATATCTGATGAGTATTATATGTGTAGGGATGTCCAAACCACATTCTTATTATGAACATCATATTTCATTTATTCATGAGAACATAATTGGATTGCGGAAGAACAATCCGGGAGATGTAACAGGAATGTCAATTCATACATAATGTTTGTATTTGTTTTTGTAAGACTTTATTAAGGAATATCTATTTACATTTGCTTGAGGTACCTACCTATACTAGTGAGAACATTAGGTATCTACCAATTCGCCTGTATTAAGGGTTAGGCAGAGGTATACTTAATGTACACCTTTTTTTGGCCACCGTCAGAACACAGAGGGGAGCACTGTGTCCTCTGAATAGACGACCCTAGAACCTTGGGATTTTGATACAAAAATATTATCAAAATTTCCACTTGGTCGGTGGTTTAGAAAAAAAAAACACTTTTTTGTATTCTTCATTATCAGGATAAGGTTTACCTACACCTTGTCCTGATAATGTAAGAATACAAACTGACTAATATTTAGACAGAGAGCGTACTATATCGGCTTGTAACGTCACAAATCGATATGTCATACAAATTCTATACTAATAGCAATATTGCGGAAAAGGGACAGAGAATCCCCACTCAATCCTCAACAAAAACTTTAACAGCTTTTATCTTAGAATTATATTAGTCGAATTAAATTGTTTTTTGAGTGAACGTCTTATATTTCATTATAATCTAAAATAGGCCTATTCTTTTCAATAAATTCAACACCAGTCAACTAAGCTACAGATATTTAATTATATAGATTGAAGATATTTTTTTGTTGACAAAGAATCGCACAATATTATTTTTTAATTGAACAAGCACCCCGCGCTAATTCCCCGCCGCTGTCACTCCTGGTAAGCCAGGATCTACAAATGAGAGCCATCTAGAAAATCGCCAAGACAATTTTATTAAGCTTGGCGTGGCCCAGGGAAATAATTAAACTGTCTTGGAATCCGAAACGATATTAATCACAAATTTAATTGGAGGATTTGGAAAAGCACTCTACGCCTGATTGTTTGTTACATCCACACTAATGTTATAAATGCGAGAGTGGCATCTCTATATCTGTTTGTTACCTTTTGACGCTGAAGCTGCAGAACAAAAATTAAAACAAATTGATAGTGGAGAGGCCTTTTCCGCTTTAATTTAAAATAAAAATTCATTAAGTAGGATTTCTTAAATTAAATATTTCGATAAAGTTTGTATGTAGTTTGCAAGATATTTTAGTAATCAAAATCGGGAGACGTCAGGTGGAACATGTTTCATATTTTGCCCGCAGGCGGGGACTGTTACTGAGAAATTCCGAGCCGAGCTGCTACTGAGAATTTCATAGAACAACCCAATAAAACTTTGCTCGACCTGGGAATCGAACCCAGGACCTCCAACGCCTATAGTCACGTTTACGACCACTAGATTAGTGAGGCAACTATTCATGATATACCATAATATATTTAAGCAGGTGTTCCATATTCATGTACATCCTAGTATAGGTACTGCGCAGAGTAATTGTATTTGACGATTATCGTCCAGAGTTGCTCATAAATTATATTTTATTTCCTATCCCACAGGCCACAAATGATTTCGGCTGAATATGGATTTCTGCAAAAGAAATAAAGAAGCAATTTGTAGACTAGTAGTCTACAAATTGCTTCTTGATTCTATTCTACTAGCGAAAAAAAAAACCAGTAAATTGGATCGAGTCGTTCTCCGGTCTCTTATAAAATGTTAGAGATTACCTTTGAAATAAGGGTTTCTATCTAACTAGAGTCTGTGGCTTTCTAAATGTGAAAGAATCATTAAAATCTTCTGTAGTTTCAGAATGATCGAATACAAACGTGTAAGTAGATGTAGATTATGCGCGTCGGTTATTCAATGCACAAACTATATTGTATTTAATTAATGAGCAATACTCGTACTACAGTCATATACTCGTAATTTAGGGCGTTTCGGTTGTTTTCCTTGAAGCGTGAATCACATTTGCCGCCCACATACAGAATTAATTTAATCTGATTTATCGAAGCGCTTGGATCTAAATTACGGCTCAAAAATAGATAAAAGTCGGAACTCCATGTGCGTTATGTTATCTGCGTAAAAACAGTGGTTACCTAACTTATGGTATCCTATGGTATCCGGAGACTAGATTTTACTGTTACTTTTTTATGTGATAATTCGTCGAGACGAGGTACCTACCTGATGGTAAGTAGTCATCGCCACCCGTCCCAGGGAAGGAGAAAAGGATAAGGAAGGGGACTGAGGGAGAAATTAGGCCCCTGGCGCTCCACACTGACGGTACAAAACGTAACAGTATACTGCTACTTGACGTCGATATTCTGTCGGAATACTTAGTGGCAAATCAATCTCAATGGAATACTGATTTACGAAACGTGTTTTTAATGGAAAACATAAATGTCTCCTGTATCGTGGGTGCATTTACTAAATCAAATCTCAAAGACACAAACCTAGACTCGGAACAACTAAGTAAGTGCAGCTCGTACAAATTACAATTCCGCGCGAGGATCGATCCCACAAACCGAACACTGGATCACAGCCTCTTATGGTCGTGGCGAACATTACGAATCTCATTGACTACAGGGCAACGGAAGGCAAGTGCAGTTTTTAGTCCGAAGGAGTACGACATACCTTGCCGCCTCCCCAGGTAGGCCACCCTACTCTAACAAATGTTCAAAAATTGCATCCACATGCGATACATTCGGAGTAGTATCGTATCGATTCGAATATATCGTTGTCGATTTTGAGAGTAGACCCCCAGGTAGCAGACGATCCATCAGGAATCCACCGTATCCAGCAATAGGTACCCTGCCTACGACCTATTTTTGTGTTTTTTCATTCGAATATTTGCAGTGTTATAAATACCCAAAGCTTAACTACGGTCGTATTAATTATTTTGGGTACTTGGCTGTCTCTAACAGTTACAGAAATGATGTAGGTATCGAAATATTGAAGCTAAAGTTGGTGTCAGTTGAATTGTTTGGCTTTCGTGCGTATAAATTTAACGAACTTTCAACAGTGTCTAAACAACTTTTAATAAGCAAACTGTTTGGAGAGAGCCTTCACATTCAATTGACCTGCCATTGATGTGTCGTCGGCCATCCCCTCTAAACTGCCACTTCATATTTTAACGAAAGTTCTCAAGGAATTGCCAGACTGAAAAAACTGCTAGTGATCAAGTCGAGTTTAAGAAAAAATAACCGACAAATATTTTTTTTATATTCATGAGTTTTCTAGAAAAATACTGTCTATCTTTTAGTATAAAGCTCTAGTTTGATATAGTCCAAAACAGTGTTTTAAGCGTTTAAATATGCACTCAAATAGCAATTACCACATCCAACTTGGATAAGTACTTAAAAAAAAAACAAACATACATCATTACACACCCGGATAACAAGCCAAAGAAACTTTATAAGTACCATCTCATAATAACCTCTTTTAGTTGATTTATTCCTGGATAGTTGATTTATTCCTGGAAATACTTCTAATTTGTGTAGAGTTGGAGCGGGAGGCCGCTGTTAGTTTTTCAACCATGTTGATTTTGGAGTAGTCTATAGGCTTGTAGGTTAATCCACTCGCTACTCTACCTAAATATTGACCCTTTCGTTCTCCTGCTACCCGAAAAACAACCAATGTAGCTAGTAATCTGTCAAAGGCTTTATTGAGACGGAGAAAACTTAATGAAATCGTCAATAAACCTTAAAAAAAAATTAAGCTCTTGTGTTTACCAGAACACACAATAATTGTGTTTATTATGGTAAATTAGGATAATAAAATTTACATAACGACAGCGGCATTTTATAAGGTAATAATTATTTAAAATCATCATCTTCATCATCATTTTAGGTATAACGGTTGATAGTAAGTTGCAATGGGGTGCTCACATCTCAGCCCTGTCTCGCAGATTAAGTTCCGCAGTATATGCAGTTAGGAAAATTAGGCAGATCACTGACGTATGTACTGCTAGACTTGTATACTTCGCTTACTTTCACAGCATTATGTCATACGGTATTCTGCTGTGGGGATCAGCTGCTGACGTAGATTCTATTTTCATCTTGCAGAAAAGGGCCATCCGCGCAATCTACAATATGGGCCCTCGCGATTCCCTTAGAGAAGTCTTCAAGAACGTCAGTATACTCACGCTGCCGTCACTTCATATTTTAGAAAACATCATGTATATCCGCAAAAACCTGCATATGTTCAGCATAAATAGCGACTTTCACAACCATAATACTAGAAATAAACATAAAATAGTGGTACCTAAATTTAGATTAACTAAAACCAATAAATCATTTCTAGGAAATTGTGTGCGTTTTTACAATAAACTTCCAAAATCTGTCACCGATCTCACCGGTAAGAAATTTAAAAATTATGTTAAATCGGTCCTTGTTAAGAAAGCATATTACAAAATCAAGGACTACGTTGATAATAAAAATGTGTGGTGTTAAAATACGGGTGCACTTGAGGTCTCCCTGGCAACCTGAGGTTACTTTATTCACTCTCAATTATATATTGTTTACCACTTTATATAAACAGGAACTGTAAATGTGAGTACATCGTAGCCATTTATGTCTAAGTAGTTTATAGTTATCCTAGTTCATATTTTTGATGATGTGTATTCTTACACATAGTGTATCTGTTTTAGTTTGACATTGCGTTCTCATTTGCTGAGAACCTTCTTGTAATTTTAGTCCCGACTTCAGGCTAATTATGACATAAACCTCCAATGCACTCACATCCTGTTATCGGCATAATGTACCAGCAAATTATGTTAAAACAATATATTTTAAAAGAGTGTCTATGGAGTTTCTTGCCGGATTCTTCTCCATGAGATCAACTTTTTGGAACCGTGCAACTAGAGTCAATAACGTTTCATAAACGCTTGTGAAAGCTTATTTGAAATAAAAACATTTGATTTGATTTGATTTGACATCACCATCATTAACCCATTACATTGTCCCACTGCTGGGCACGGGTCTCCTCTCAGAACGAGAGGGATTAGGCTATAGTCCACCACGCTAGCCTACTGCGGGTTGGCAGACTTCACATGCCGTCAAAAAAAATCTCTCAGGCATGCAGGTTTCCTCACGATGTTTTCCTTCACCGTTTAAGCGCGTGACAATTAATTATTATTGAAAATGATGATATTTAAATCTCTCGCTTATTATTTTGAATTATTATGTTTTATCTCCTTTCGGGTCTATTACATGATCCGATGACGTAATTACAACTCCTGTCCAGAAAATACAGATTGATTATAAATGGATCAGACTGTAATGTTATTTCGAAAATTAGATTATAAATAATTGGCACCTGTACCTACTTATATGAAATATATCAATAAATTTTTAATAAGCAGTAAGTTATTGTACCTACTTGTCTACACTACACCCTTATAAATAAGGAACTTATAAATAAAGTTTAGTCTATTCGACGCGGGTCGTTGACCTAGTGGGTGCCAATTTTCCTTAAAGGAAAAAATAATCACGTCAATGGATTTCGAGTATTTGTGTTGATGGAGAATTGCTCCATCAACACAAATACTCGATTACCAGTCTCCGAGACTAACCCGAATTTGTGATCAAAGTGAATTATATCACTTAAACCGCCCTTAAACAGTATTATCAATGAGAGGACATTCACACACACACACATTTCACATCTTTGTCTTTGTCTAGAACCTACGTAGATACCTCATAAATATATACTAGGTATACTATAATAATATCCTTTCGAAATTTTACTATTTAGAGGTGGGAAATATAGACTTTTTAAAATTTTTGCTTAACACTTTAACTGCCTCATTTGTCTAGTGGTTCTCAAGGGTGACTGTTACGATAAAGTTCCTGAGTTCAGTTGCCAGTTCGAGCGGTGCTATTTGGTTTTACTATGAAATTATCAATAGCAGCTCAGAGTTTGGATTTCTGCCCAGTTAATGGCAATAGGTTTGCTCATTACATGGGACCTAAACATACCCGTGAAATGTGGGTGTACTTATCCTTTCATGAAATACAGGCATGAAGATAATACATAGTAAAATAACAAAAAAGGAAAGCCTCACCAGTAAACAACAATATTACATTCCTATTTGCATTACTTTTTACACTAATTTTTTAAATGATTTTATCCACTGTTTTACATTTTCATCGCTATAAACACCCTGTATGATCTATTTCTAGGTCATATTTTTTAAGCTCTCGGATTGCGCTCGCCGTTGCCGTAGGTAGCGGAGCGCGCTCGTGGGGTAATCGAGAGAGTTCGGGATTGTCAGTGATTGATCGATGCGTTCACGTTCCAAACTTTTAGTTTCGCCGTAAACACGATACTTCGGGGCCACACGATTTTACACGGTCCATGTGTCCCAAACCGAAGCCAAACCAACAACATTTTCCAATTTAATTAGTTAGGGATTTATAAATAAAACCACGACTTTAAAATTAATGTAAATGAAATCCGTTTAATATGATCATTATAGTGCAAACAGTGAACACATAGAGATACCTTTTATTTTTAATACATTGTAACGTTGGTTCATGTTTTGGTGACTAAGCAGATAGGTTACATTTACGTTACAAATGTTCAATTTGTTAATGTCTTACCTTATAAAATAATAAGTATAAAAATGTTATTAAAATGTAATTTGACATAAGTATAAATTCGTTACAATAATGCATGAGTAAGTATTGAACATTGTCCGAGTTAGAGAAATTCAATATAAATGCAAACATTCACAAAAGTAGTAATAAGTAAAGTATTTACATTTATAGTTAAAAATTATGCATATTATTGGACCCTAAGTAAAACTACATTAATTCATACTACAATAGTTATTTTTAAAATAATTGTAAAAATATTTACAGTGAAATTAAATGTATAATGCTATAAGTAGATAGATAGTTTTTGCGTCATGGCTCAAAAGACGCAAAAACTACATTACAAATCCGCTAAATTATGTATACATTATGACCTTATTATTAGCTTTGGCTTACAATATTTACATTTCTAGTAACGTCTGACTACAGCTTAAGAATAATTATACCATACATTAATCACTACTTATGTTTGTGAACTAATTTATTTACGTTGTAGAGAGCGATGGTACCTGTAACAAAAAAAATATTAAAATAGTGTACATTTTATAAATACATTAGTTCTATTAAGTTATCTCATTCAATGTAATTGCTATATTATTTATCTACTATGTAAACATTAAAATTCAATGTAGATTGTTCATGAATAAATGAACTAGGTACGAAGTTAAAAACTAAGGGACGTGCCTATGTCATGAATATCTTATATATTCGTATCATGACGTGTATTCTGCTTGTGCTTTTTAATTTGTATGTACATTTAAATTAATTTATGCACCACATACATGAAGCTTTTCTCTTAACTCTGTATTTTCAATAACTTGGATATTTGTATAACGGATTCGTACTTTTTTCATAAACCAATTGCTGTGTAGGTATTGCCGGTCTTCTCTCTAAATGAAAGGGAAGAAGATATAGGCCATTATACTAATATTATTCCATGAAGTATAAAAACAAAAAAGTATACAAAAACATATTTTTTTTAGTCTAACAACCGGTTAGTTTGGAACCCGAACAAAATCATAGATTTAATAACTCGTTTTGTTTAATTCAATCGTCTGCAGTGAACACATACGAATGTGTCAGTGGGACATTTTTGTTTTAACTTTTGTTTTGTCGTCCAAGCAGTACCTATACGACCGAGAATTCGCCGATATGTTACCGAAATTTAAAACTCCTTTTGTAGAGAGAAATTTAATTTCATAAATTCCGTCCACGAAATTCTTCTTGTGTAGAGTTGCGAACTACTCGTACAACCCTTACTCCAGTCGCAACTTGTGGTGAAACTGCTGACGTCGACCAGATACGTCTGTATTCAGTCACATATATCAATTCAAACATATTTGGCATTTCGCCCCTTCAACAACTTCTAACGATAGGAAAGTTCATATGGCTCATAACAAAAGACTTTCATAGCCATATTTTGAGATATATTATAAGTGAGTGGTTTGGGAATTGTTAGGGTGACTTTAAATGAAGTTGATATCACCGGAGTGGGTTTGCTATTAGTAAGAGCAGTGTAACGGAACAGATTTAGTTAGGGTGCACTGAAAGATTCTATTGCTACGAGTGACAAATACGTAATATTATTAGAGGTTTAATTTGGAATAGTCAGTTATGATGAAATTTTCTCGATTGCGTCTGTAATTCTTCTAGTCTCCTGCCGCTCCCTTTTCCTTAAATAGGCTCGGCAACGCATTTGCAACGCCTTTAGTATTACAGATGTCCATGGGCGGTGATGACTACTTACCATCAGGTAGATCGCCTGCTCGTTTGCCGAGTACATAATCCCATAAAAAATACTGTGTAGGCTAGAGTAGTGAACTGTTACCAGTAGTCGGACAGTAAAAGAGTTAATAATGATGATTTCAATAACGGCTTATTTTGGCCATGCACGCTAAAAGTCATAAAGGTAGACCGAGAGGATATTGACATCAGTATTTTTTAAGTAACAAATTTATCATCCATCTTAGTCACCAAAGTATATTATGTTTAACGGCAAGATATAAATGGAAAGAATTTTTCATCTCAACACCCCGATGATGGAGTGGCTTTGGTGTATACCGAGACGGGTCTAAATCAATGTCTTCAACGCAGACTGTTAACAGACAAATTTAAATAGTCTACCAACTACTAGCTGAGTAATTTGTATCTAAGAATAACTTGAAGCCATTCAAAATGGTATATGTTTTTACAGCGTTCACTTAAAATGGCTGGGCGATAGAGCAAAGTAAGAAAATAGTCCTTGTTCATTTATTATTAGTGGTGAATATTATTAGTCAAAAACTCCCCATATCTAGGGACTCCCTATTTTTATTAGTGACCAATATTGTATGTAAATAAATCCCCATTATTAGTCTCCCTGTTATTCCTCAAAACAAACCAGTGTACCAACTCCTTATATCAAAATGCACAATGAAATATAGGCCACAGTATATGCCTATTCCAGGAATATAATGTACCTATACGCAAGCAACAACGAGAATGCTTATGGTTTACTCATTACGGTAATCGAATGGTCAGTACGTAGTTCCATTAAATTTTGATTAATTATTGAAAAAGCTTATTGCTTACGTTCTGACTACCAACTTTAATATTATACCTACTTAGCCATTAAACATACCTGCGTCACTGGTCTAGCGGACACAACGCAGATGCTGAGCGACTGGATCCTGTTCGACTCTAGGTCGAAGAAAGTGTTATTCTGGGTTTTTAGGAAATTCTCAGTGGAAGGAATTATATTTGTGACCGATGTATGGCAATAGGCTCGCCCTTTACATATATGTAGTTTCTGTACATATTTATGTAGAGCACAGAGGTGACGCTGTATAGCTTTTTTTTTAATAACGTTAGGGCCATGAACTAATATAGTACGTGTGATATATGACAGTTAAGACCCAGCTAATATCGTAAATTCACGTCCTCTGTGACTAATGAACGCATTTATGAACCTGCCTACTCGTATTCGTAAAAGCCAATTGAAATAAAATTACTCCCCTTGGAGTCACCAGACATTTTAACAAATTTATTATTTAAACAATGAGAAATACGGTAATAGGGTAACGTGGGACGGCTAACTCTATTAACACACGCTTGTTATGGACTTGAAGAACTCACTCAGACATATTTATTTTAAGCTTCGCGTTGACATTTTGTGATGTCAAACGTAGAAAATAAAAGTTGTAAAATGGAGGTAGTCGAAACGAAGGGCTAGCTTTGATCTTGAGTAGAATAAAAAAAAAAGACTATTTTTGAAGTGTGTTTGACTATACTTTTTTGTGTAATATGGTAGGTTAATATGTTACACGATATCTTTGCAGATCGAGAACCGATTTCAATGTTTTTCTTTCTGATAGAATAAACCTTCTTAATAGAAAAAAAAAGTTCTTTATTGGTCCCAAAAATTAATTGGTGGGTATTAGTTTTGAAGATACGCACAGAAAGTTGTATCTATAGTATCATGCATTTTTTGCAAGTTAGGTTACGTTATTCTAAGTATCTCTTCAAAACAAATTACGTTGCCCTCTATTTGCAATTAAATTAAGAAGTATTTGTTAGACAAATATTTGTTGTTAAGTACTTATTCATTATTTTAGTCCTCTGGCTTTCGTAATTAACTATTTTTCGTTATAATAAAAATTGTTTTTTACAAGCACTCAAGCAGATTCGTTTTTGTTAGTAATAGAATGTATAAACTTATCGTATGTAAGTAATTTGCGAACAAGTCAATAATTTGTTGATACGCCTCTTAGCCAAAACTAAGAAACAGACAGACAGACAAAAAAGAAAAATGCTGTTAGGTATTGATTTTACAAACAGACACTTCAATTTTATTTAAGGATTTGTATGTCTGTTTTTAGGGTTCCGTAGCCAAATGGCAAAAAACGGAACCTTTATAGATTCGTCATGTCTGTCTGTCTGTCTGTCCGTCCGTATGTCACACATTTTTTTCTCTGAAACTATAAGAGCTATGCTGTTGAAACTTGGTAAGTAGATGTATTCTGTGAACCGCATTAAAATTTTTACACAAAAATTGAAAAAAAAAAAAATTGAGGTTTCTAATATTTTTTTTTCTAAACTGATTAGTTTGCGCGAGAGACACTTCCAAAGTAGTAAAATGTGTGTCCCCCCCTGTAACTTCTAAAATAAGAGAATGATAAAACTAAAAAAAATATATGATGTACATTACCATGTAAACTTTCAACGAAAATTGGTTTGAAAGAGATCTAGTAAGTAGGTTTTTTTTAATACGTCATAAATCGTAATGGCACGGAACCCTCTGGCGAGTCCGACTCGCACTTGGCCGGTTTTTGTAATATGGAGAAGTGCCTATTAATCAATACTTCGGTACACGTACACAAGATAGTTCTATTAATAATAATTCACAGCGCTAAGCTGAGGTTTGGTATTATTATAGATTAATACTATTAATCCCTATATATCCATTATCATCATTTGCGGATTATGTATGTACATAGACGATTAATGAACGCAATGAAACATAATGGATACGCAGCTTTTTCAAGTGTAAAATCAGGTAAATAGGTTTTTCTATGACTCTTAGTAATAGCTCGGAGTTAGGATTTGTGCCCAGTTAATGGCAATAAGTAGGCTCGCACCTATTACATGGGGCCTAAGCTCAACAATATCGGCAAACTGTTACGTAAGTAAGTATAGGTCCTTTAAGTTGACTTCTGCCTGACCCTTCGGAGAATATAGGTTTGTTACATTAAACTACCTAATTATTACATACTTATACTTCTAACTCACATCTTTTCACTTCTGCATAAATAATCTGTAATAATATATATCAAGAATATTTCAGAACCTACGAACATAATCCAATCGGCCACTGACGGTAATAACCACGGAAGAGATAAATAAGTTAATAATATATTATTTCTTTAATTAGAAAATTCATATCTTTGTGAATATTCAATGCTAAAAACTAATAAAAAATAAGGTAATAGTACATAATTTATCTCTGCCGTGTTACCACGGCAGAGATAAATTCGAATTTCGAATTTTATTACTAAAATTCGAATAAAAAAAAAACAGCTGACACCTTTGCCACTCGGTAGATACGCCTGAGTCCTGACTACCGTCTAAATTAGTACTAAGCACTCAGAACCTCTTATACCCCATACAATATTTTCACTTTCCCTCGTATATTTTCTTAATGGCTATAATTATGCCCCTGTCTAAAACTTTTCTAAGCCATATTTTCACGCGTCACGTATTACGGATACCTACTCGTGTTACTGATGGACAGCGTCGCATTCGTGAAGCTGTTTACTATTTTTAATAGTGTATAGTCGACAAAAGTGTATGTCATAGTGTATGAGAAAAAAAACACAAGAGTGTAATGGCCCCAAAAATATATAACAGTCTCCCTAAATATATTTGACTAGCAGAGAACTTGAATAAATTTAAAAAGGAATTATTTAAATTTTTAATTAATAAGTCATACTACTCAATACCGAATTACCTCAATGACAAAAATTGAACTACAATAATATTTTAATATAATGTATCAGTTCTGTGGACCTCATAATTAAATTGGTATTTAGTATGTTAATGTAATGTAAATTATGATAATGCAGAGTATGTGAAAGACATTATTCTGCGTCGGTACATACTTGACATAAAACTATGTATGTAGGTAGAGGCAGCTCACAACACGTATGTTTTGTTATATTATCGGTATTGTGTCATATATTTGTCATAACATAATAAGTAGGTAATTAATTTTAACAGCCGATTATAATAGTTCGAGAGAACAGGACAGAGGTTCCTGATTCTTATAATATTAGGTCTTATTGTAGCAATTAAGAACGCTTTTCTGTTAAAAAATCTGCTAGTATCACGTACATTAATGTGATTCATGATACTTTGCATCTGAGTACTTGTTTTTTTAGACTATTGTCCAAGTTTTGATTGAATTTGGTACACAACAGACTACGATTAATAAAAGATTGAAGATCGTTGGTTTATTAAGAAAGTTAAAATTGTTTAGATATCAAATAGTTCAATCGACTTTTATTAGTACGATCTGATTACTATTAATTGTATCGATTTTATCACTTCATAGACTAAAATTTAATGAATTTATCATATTTTTTGTACCGTGTAGGTATTTTATTGGTGCGGGTAAATTTTAAGGTAAACTAAATATATTCAGTAATGTTGGGAGCAATTAGATGTAAAAGCAGTTTACAATATGATTTCTCACCTGCGCGGCATAGTTTCGACACTTTCGCGATTGTTACAAATAAGTGTGAAATTTGGAATACCGGACGCTCACTATCAGAAAAATTATGACGCCTGTCGGATGGCACAACTACGGCATACTGTACTAGAAGCTGCAGGCTATCAGAATTACCGAAGCGTTTATAAATTCTGGAATTCTTTTCTGTGCGGCAGGATAAGTGCTAGTAGTTATCATGGATGGTGGACATAGGTAGGGTCTTAATTAATTCTCGTCGGTCCGATTCCCATGAGTGTATGTGTACGTGTGCATGTTATAGAGAAGAAAAATTGCAGGGGTAAAATCTGCAGGAGCTGTTGCTGAGAACGCATAGGTACTGTAGGAGTTCACCTCACCTTACCATGCATTTATATCTTGGAAATATGTAAATTTGTTAGAAATAACACCACCTTTTTTACGACGCGCGCAGACAAACACACAAATAGATCATTGAGATACAAAAACAAACTAATGCTACCTAGTTCCAGAACGACTCTACATTCACATAGTCCATACGTGATGTCTATAAAAATATATAACAAACTTCCAGAATCCATCAAATCCACAACTAACGATAAAATATTTACAATTAAGGTAAAAAAACTGCTCATTGCTAAAGCCTACTACAATATTAATGAATATATTAATGATAAAGATATAAAATAAATAAATATAACAATAAATATTAACATACTATAATATTGTATATATCCACAATAAAATGCAATTACTACAATACTAAAAACTATATGAATGATAATTAAATTAAATAAATAAAATAATAAATAGCAATATTATATGTTATTATTATAGATTACTAACATATTATATATATCCATGGTCCATTAAATTCATATTAAATTGATAAAATAAAATAAAAATAAATTAAAGTAATAAAATGTAACTAATACAACAAAATAACTAAAATGCTCCTCTCCTCACTCCTACTTCAAAAAACAATGTTGCTGTGCCCGACAGGGTCCATAATTGTGTCTATCTAATATAATAATCACCTGTATGTGTACATTATGGAATGCAATAAATATATATGAAAAAATATATATGAGTTTGTAACAAGAAGTTTTTATGTGCGCGTCCCGGCATGTAGAATATTTAAACAAAAAAGTAAGTAGTGTTTGAAATATGTCTAGAAAAATAATTATATATGAATGTCAGAAGACTAAGATTGATTCCTTGAACGAATAAAGAAGTCGTGATTTCCTTAATCAAGTGTTTTTAACGTAGAAGCATTACGATCCCATTAAATTAATCCTGGTGCTTCTACATATGATCATACATAATCTTATTTTGTTGAGTTTCATCATGTTGATCATTATAAATCATGGAGTGCGACACAGAAACATCAGGAGGCATTTGGTAAAATCATAGCATATATGTGTAGTGTAATCCTCCTATATTGGGTTTTTATACTAATGACAATGATGTGTTGACTCGTTTGTATGTTGACGCCAGCGGAGAAGCATTAGGAGCATGTTTAATGCAAGGTAAAGATGTCATGCATCCAGTTTCATATGCTTCTAGGAAAATTAGTGATGGAGAAAAGAAGTATTCCACAACAGAAAAGGAATGTTTAGGTTTAGTATGGGCATTAAATTACTTTAAACACTTCTTATGGGGTATGAAGTTTCAGGTTGTTACAGATCATAAGGCATTGTGTTGGTTGAGAGATAAGAAAGATATGAATGGGAGATTAGCTAGATGGTCGTTGTCTATTCAGGCATATGAGTTTGATATAGTCCACTGTGCAGGGAGAGAAATGTGATTGCAGATTTTCTGAGTAGAAACCCATTGAGTCAGGATGATGAGAATCATAAAGAAGTAGCAGGTTAAGATGATGGTCTGGAGGTATATAAAATAGGTGTCACAAAAATGACAGATGAACAACGCGAAGATCAGGTTTGTCGACAGTTATTAGATAGAATAGCGACTAGCGAGGAAAATGCATATAAAGGATTTAGGGTCATAGATGGTATTTTATGTAGGCAAGCTATGAGATTTAATAGTGTGAAGAATTTATGGTATTACCAGAGCGGTTGATATCAGATATATTAAAAGAGTTACATGATGATCCTTGGGCTGGAGGACATCTAGGTTTGGCTAAGACATTAACCAAATTTAGAGATAAATACTTTATTAAAGATGCAGAAAAGAAAATTGAAAATTATATTAAGAGTTGTAGTTTATATCAGGAGCGGAAAAAGGTTAGACAAGTAGCTCAATTACAACCTGTCTTAGTGAATCATTTAATGGAGAAAGTAGGGATAGATATATTAGTGCCATTCAGAAAATCATTGAGAGGCAATAAATATATAATAGTCTGTGTAGAATATGTTTCTAGGTATGCAATTTGCAAGGCAGTGCCTAGGGCTACAGCCCAAAGAGTTAGCGGATTTTTGATAGAAGAGATATTTTGTCGTTTTGGAGGGGTGAAAGAAGTTATTTCAGATAGACGTTCAGTATTTACATCACATCTAGTTAAAGATACTGTTGATTATTTTGGTGGTAAATCTCGCTTTACTACAGCTTTTCATCCGGCATCCAATGGTCTAGTAGAAAGGTTTAATAGAATGTTAACACAAATGTTGTCTATGTATGTTTCTGCAGATCAAAAGAATTGGTGTAGTTATGTACCCTTAGTATGTTATGCATATAATTCGAGTAAACAGTCAAGCATTAAGATATCACCACACATGATGATTTATGCGAGATAACCTTTATTCCAAACTGATATGGTTGTTAATTCTGATAGGCGAAATTGTATAATTGATTATGTTGGAAGACATGATTTTCAGAATTTCTTATCACAAAAGGCTTTACATAATTTGAGAAAAGCACAAATAAAACAGAAATTACGTTAGAAGAAGTTAAAGTTTTTGCATATAATATTAATTCTTTTTATATTTAGTTTCATAAACCCTTAAGGTATGATGCTTAGCTTTTAATGTAATTAATTTTGAAGCATCATTGGATAGGAGGCCGTTACGCATCTATTACAGGCGTTTTGGTGCGTTAAAGTTTATGGTGTGTTGTGTTTATTAACTACGCTGAAGCTTTATTAATTTTAATGATATCTTAACCATGCACATGCCATACACTATCCCATTGTAAGGGACCAGCCTCACGCATCAGTGTAATAGGTATAATA
Source organism: Subacronicta megacephala (assembly GCA_958496365.1). Lineage (NCBI taxonomy): Eukaryota > Metazoa > Arthropoda > Insecta > Lepidoptera > Noctuidae > Subacronicta > Subacronicta megacephala. The sequence goes on along the minus strand of OY292517.1, from coordinate 9,450,912 downwards.
AAGTCTTCTTCGCCTGATAGTAATCTTTCGAGTTAGGTCTTAGGCAGGTAGTTAGTTACTTTTTTGTTTGGAGTTGGGTAAAACTTTTTTTTTAATTTTTATTGATTTGTTTTACCCAAATGCGGGGGCGTAGCTGATGTAGGAGTTTGTAACAAGAAGTTTTTATGTGCGCGTCCCGGCATGTAGAATATTTAAACAAAAAAGTAAGTAGTGTTTGAAATATGTCTAGAAAATAATTATATATGAATGTCAGAAGACTAAGATTGATTCCTTGAACGAATAAAGAAGTCGTGATTTCCTTAATCAAGTGTTTTTAACGTAGAAGCATTACGATCCCATTAAATTAATCCTGGTGCTTCTACAGTACCTATATGCTGCTATAAACCAGAATTATGGTAACATTATTGTATTTCAGTTTGCAGTATTACTTAAGTAGCCAGTCACATGTAGCCAGTAACTTTACTGAACAAAGGACAATATTGTGGAACAAGTTGTATCGCAAGAATATCCTACTATGCCTACCATAAATTCCTAAGACACGTCGTCACAACACAACACAATAGTGTAAAATGAGAGACTTTTTCAGAAAGGGCAGTGATGAACCATATTCTAGGGAGCATTTCGCGGGTTCATATCACATTGGCTGCAGTCGCCTTGCGTTGGTGTAGAAACCTCCGATAGTTACGGGATGTTGAACCCTTCGCCCACCACCGCGATTGTAACTTATATCTGCGCCGCCTCCGCAACTTACAAAGACAAACATTAACTATCGCGTTTGTGTTCGACTTACAGCAAAAGCCTCAGCCTCAGCAAAAGACATATTAAGTAGATAAACTTAAATACGCTGTTGTTAGATACTCAAATTTTGAGTAAGTCTAATCTGCGAAAACATTGCATAAGCTGTGATATCATGGGCAGATCATAGATAGCTTAAATAAAAGGTTTAATATTAAGACTTTGATGGGATATATTATAGGGAGTCATTCATTTAGTGTATATTTTATCAATGAAATAAGAACGACGACCTTTCAGAGGATCGGAACTTGTCATAAATTATTTTACTACGGTAACTTTGCTAATTGGTTATACACCAATTTTTAGTCAAAGAATGTGCAAAATACCCATAGTTTTGATCCAATCTCAATTATAAATATCATTACAACATTGCTTACTTACTGTTAAAATTAACCGAAATTGGCCTTCTAATACTAGAAATTTCTAAAATCGACAATCTATGAACATATAAAAAAATTGTTACAGTTGTTAAGTAATTTTTTAAAATATTTTTTATTCACGTTCGCTGTGGCAGAAAGCAGATCCAAATAGTTTCACATTTATTAACCAAGTACGTGGGTAATTCAATTCGCATGATTGAACAACCCCAATTCTAAATCATTTTGTCGCAGGAATAAGGTTTTTAACAGGTTTTGGTGAAAGTTGCTTGATTTATTGATAACTTATTTCAGTGCTATGCGGGGATGATAAGAGTCTTATCTATTTCTATTTATATCGCATCTCACGTTGTTAAATTCAAAGAACTATTTTGAGTCAACCCTTTGAATCTCAAATAGGTACCTACAGATTTTTTTTAAAAAAAGCTAACTAACAATGTGGGTCTCACATTACTAGTATTCTTGCTAACCCCTCGTACTTAGCTAAATGCTTGTATTACGAGTAGGTTCACGTCGGTAGTGCAATGGGTGAGCTTCGAACCGGCAGCCGCATGACCGCCGCTTTCTTTTTACAAATTCTCTCCTTTCCCGCCCTATTCCCTAACGGTAAGGAGCGCCTTGGCTGTGTTTTCTAGAAAATGCTAAGAGAGCACAGCCAATCTACAAGAGTGGAGGTTGCCACTTACTATCAGGTAGGCCACGTGCTTGTCTGCCACAGTTGATAGGCTCGGCAACTCATCTGAAACTTCTTTGGTGTTCCAGGTGTCCATGGGTGACGATGACTACTAACTATCAGGTAAGTCGTGTGCTCATTTCTCACCCATAAAAAAGAATCATAAGTGCTTTACGTACTCCCCAAGGCACTGATGTGCCTGTGTTAAGAATGGTGTCATATCCATAAACTGATATGGATCTACTTAATTAATTAAAGGTACTCAGTAAGGAGCCCCTCATCAATCGATTTCACAATGTCCGCCATTTACAAATGTTTAATACGCCTACAGCCTTGACTATTTACATTTCCCAAAGCTAATAAGTCTTCCGAGTAGGGTCAGATTTCATTGAAACAAATTGCTTTGAAGATTTGTATCTCATGTTGCTCGGGATTAAACAATAATTGACCAACTTGTGTTCGAACTAAATGGATTACGTCCGACATGTCTGTTTCGCGTACGTAAGCAATGAACGACGAACATGTTCACAAGGGGCTTGTTGAACGCGTAAATATTCCAATATTGTTAAGTGCGGTTGACCGTTAGTTTATGTACAAACTAATCTCTCTACTAGAAGCAATTACTTACCATAAGTTTGATTACTTATTGGATTAACATGATTTTAATAAAGTAAACAGATGACATTCAATTACGATAGACATTATATTGTATTGAATAATGTAAAACCTAGTGCCTAAGTACTTCATTTTGCCAGCTGCAGACAGAATAACAAATGGAGTGATTAAAACAAGATTCATCAATTAATAGTGACAATATTATAAATCTCACCTGGGATAAATCTGTCAAATACTTAAATTATGTTAGAATTTGATAGAGTATCAAAACATACCTACTAGAAAACGTCATTAAGAAACATAACAACGATGTACCTACAACTTACGATATCATATAATATCAGTATAATTATTATGTATACGCGCAAACTAATGATACCTCAATTCAGTCATGTAACCAACACCAAAAAGCAGATGGTGATTGTCGTTTTAGGTTGATTACAGCTGCGCCACTCAATCGGCGACCCTCCATAACTCAAATCAATGAACCATTTTGTTTATTATACACATGTGTCAGAATTGATGTTAATACCATCGGTCCTTATTGAACACAAAAATAACAATCTGTTAAAGAATCTTGGCAATGAACTACAAAACTAATTTTCGCACAGACGATGTTTATTTATTCAAATAAGTGTTTGATTAATTATGTTCCTTTTTCAGAATTCAGCCTTATCTATATAGGATTAATAATCTAAATAATAATACGAAATTACCCGTTCCTGTCATTTTTGGTTTTTTGTCTCCGTTTTATATAAATGCACTTGATAATAAGCACTTTCATGATTTTTGTGACTTGACGATTCGACAACGTGTTTTGATCCAAACATACCTAATTAAAGATTGAAAGGAGTTGGTTTTTATAAGTTCCACGGCCTGCAAAATCGGAAAAAACAATTAATTCTTTGGTATTTAAATGCATAAGCATATTTTTCGTCTCGATAGCGTCGGATTCTTTATAGTGAATTTAAATAGTGGCCGTCTACAGAATATAAATAATATTGGGCTCAATATAGGGCTCTGATATAACGTAGCGGTGTCCGAAAGAGCATGGTCGGGAAATCAGTTTAAGCCTTTCATCGTCATTCGTGGAAATTGAAAAATATTTTCGCATATTTGGACACATCGGTCGGAAACAAAGTCTTTTTTATATCAGCTGTTTAAACCGTTTCAATGATATTCATGACATAGCTATTCAAAATATAAAGGTTATAAGAAACGTGACAATATTAAAACATCATGTTTAGTCGAGCTAAAAATTTGCATATACATAAATAGGTATTAACAAAGAGATAGATTTCAACTCACCTGTATAATTACTTACATAATACTCTCTTCTACCACCCTGATGAGGGCGGGAATTTGGCGCTATAGCGGCCCGGTGACCTGTGACCAAACAATCATTCAATAAACGGACACGTCGGCCATTACCGGCCATTGTGGCGTCACCCTACTCTAATCTCAAAGATAGATGCTACAACTAATTATAATACCATCATCCTTCTAACAATACAGATTACATTAAGTCTGAGTCCATCTTTGTTATACAGACTGCAGGAGAGTGAATTAGCGGCATTGGTCAGGCTTAGCATTCTCTAGTACCTACCTAGTTGTGTTATAATATAATACCTACATTAAGGTGTTATGAAGTTTTCTCACTACATCGTATCTCACTACTCTGAGCAAAATACCGAACACTTACCGTGCTCTGAATACATTGCAAAACCAAAAATAAGTTTTTTTCCATAATAATTCATACGACGATTTTTCTTTGAACGTGGTTGCTAAGAGTATGTTATAGAGTACTGGTCGGACACCGCAATAAAGTTATTACTTAAATGGCAGGGGATTTTTCTAAAAAAGTGTTCTAATTATCATAAAATAGTATGGATGGGTATGTACATAATATAAAAACTTATAAGAACTACCTATCAAATATAAATAAATAGATTTCTTAGGCCGCATGCCACCATAAGAGAATAGCCGCTACTCCGAAAAAATAAAAAAATGGAACAGAATTTGTATATACTTACTACAAAGTATTTTCAGAGTTGTCGAAATGTGGCCTGGAGGTTTATTTTGTATTTTATGAAGTATCGTTTATAGTAAAAATAATATTTATGTTATATTCGTATTGTTGTAAATCACGTCATCGAGGTTTTATGTATAAATTAAGATCTGCTCCTACTTACGTCTTTTGACTTCGGTAAAGTGAAGTGTGTGTTTCGAATCGTATTTTTACGAGTGAACCAGGTGGTAGATTTATTTTTTCCTCGTAAAAGCTCACTTGTAAAAGGTTTTATTCTTGCTCTTTACGATTATAGCAGATTTAAGTATATGGGGGCACGGTAGCGCCCTCACTAAGGGATACAATACAAAGTCGATACAATTTACTCGAGTTTACTCGACTCTATCTAACCATTATTTTTTTCTTGTACATAAATATTATTTTCGTTAAAATGTGTAATTCATAGAAATTAAACTATCTAGTTACAAATACCTAATTTGTTTATAAACATTATTTTTGTAGAATACTTTTGTTTTTTCAGCTTTTTAACAAATTCATTACATATGTAGGTACGTTTATTGAGAGAAATTATTTGAACTAAACACAACAAAAGTTAAACAAAATAAGGTTAAGGTTTAGGTTTAAGACTTTATTTTCTCAAAAAGAAATACATTTCACTTATATGAGAAAACAACATTTCTAAATAAGTTAAGTTAGGGCGACGAGGCAGTTCATTTCGAAATTATAAAAAGTTTTACTATTTTAAATCCTCAAAAATGTGTTTTTTTAAAGCTTTTTTAAAGGTATATATGGACTTTTGGTCTTTTACATATTTAGGCAATGTATTGTAAAGCTTTGCTCCTTCATACAGTATAGTACTTTTCCCGTAGTTTGTCCGAGGGGCCTGAAGGGCTATATTATTTGCTTGTCTAGTTCTGTACCTTTTTTGAGTGCATGATTTTTTGGAAAAAGTGATTTGTGTATGTATGTTTTTATTTAATATTTTGTGTACAAGTAAACATGTATTATATATATATATTTGTGAAATATTCATTATCTTTGTGTCTTTGTAAACTTTTAGTGTGGGCGTGCGATACTTATATTTGAAAAGAACTTTAATGATTTTATTTTGAGCTCTTTGCAAGATGCTTAGGTTAGATTTGTAAGTAGAACCATATATCTCTATAAGGTATTCCAAATGGGGTTTCACCATGGAGTTATAGATTACATAGCAAACTTTCGGGGGAAGACAACGTACAATGCCGCGCAATGCTCCTGTTAGGGCTGAGAGCTTATTTTTTACTTTTTCTATATGTGACTTCCATGATAAGTCACTGTCCAAAATAAGCCCAAGATATTTTTCAGCTTTGGATTTTTGTAATATTTGACCGTTTACGGTAAGGGTATGTTGTGTTTGAATTTTTTTATTTTTGGCAGCAAATATTGTATATTTTGTTTTATTAATATTAACTGTCAATAGATTATACTGAAACCAATCAAATAAACGATTTAGATCATCTTGTGCCTGTTCAATAAGCGTTTCAACTTTACTACCAAAATAAAATAGAGATGTATCGTCGGCATAAAGTGAGATATCACCCCGTAATCCTATATCTGTAATATTATTTATATAAATTAGGAACATCAAAGGACCCAAAATAGAACCTTGAGGAACTCCACATGTAATTTTTTGTGGGCTACTTTGATAGTCAGCGATTTTCACTACTTGAAACCTTTTCATCAGGTAAGACTTGAACATATTGTACGCCACCCCAGTGATACCAATCGCTTTCAATTTTTTTAGTAGCAATTCATGGCTAACAGTATCGAAGGCTTTTTTTAAATCTATGAACAAACCTAAAGCCACCTGTTTTTGGTCTATGCTAGTTTTTATTTTTGTGATAAGATCGACTGTAGCTGACAAAGTATTTGATTTAGGGCGAAAACCATATTGTTTATCGGTAAGGAAATTTATAGAAACTAAATAGTTATGTAATCTACTATATAAAATTTTTTCAAATATTTTAGAAATGATAGGTAATACAGAAATTGGACGATAGTTTTCTACGTTAACTTTACTGCCAGCTTTGTGTATTGGTGTCAACTTCGCAAGTTTCAAACTATCAGGGAAAGTTCCATCTTCGAGGCAAGAGTTTATACTTTCAGTTAAATTATCTTTGATAATGTCTTTTACACATTTGATCGTTTTTGCATTAAGACCATCTAATCCAGCACTAGTATTAGTTTTAAGGTTATCTATAATTTTCTCTATTTCACTAGCGGTAGTAGGTGTGAATTCTGCTAATTGCCTATCACTTTGATTCTTAGGAAGCGTGTTTGTCAAATTATTGTGGTACTTACTAGGAATGTCATTTGCTAATTTTGAGCCTATCGTCGAAAAGAAAGTGTTAAAATGTTCACATGCTTGTGCTTTGTCCATTGCAAGTCCATCAAGTATTTCATACATACTACAGGTTTTGTTGGATTCATTACAGTTAAGGTTATTTATAAGTTTCCACATTTTTAGAGGATTTTTACAACAGTTTGTGAATTCCTTTAAGTAATAATTTATTTTAGTTGCTTGAATTTTTACAGAAACTTTATTACGTATGTCGATAAAAGATTTTTTTATTACGTCATCTTTAGGATTTTCTTTCATTTTTTTCCATTCTTCATTTCTTTTATTAATATCTAAGAGTAGGTCCTTGTTAATCCAATCTGTTTTTGCTGCGTTGAGTATTTTAGTTTTAGTTACCTTGCTTCTCTTTACGTTCCATAGTAAATGTTTTTCAAATAAAGTATAGTCATTGTTTTCATTTTCATATTTACTTTCTTTTAGGTTTTTGTGTAGTAGTGTGTAGTTGATTGATTCGTACTGGATTTTCCTTGGAGGCTCAGGTTTGCATTGTTTCATTTCAAATACAATTTGTTTGTGGTCCGACATTGCAGATTCAACAATGGCCAAACGCATTTTATTTGTTTTGTCTTTTAAGTTTGTTGAAACATGATCCAATATTGTTTTACTAGTAGATCCTTCTCGAGTGCAATACTTTTCACTAATTTTATTCAAGATAGTATAACCTTCCTCTTTTAATACGCTTAAGTATTCTTTTGTGTTTTTCTCTCTTTTTAGAATATTGAAATTAAAATCACCAAAAATAATACATCGGTTTTTACTTTGTAAATACGTAGTATAGTCTTCAACGAATTTCGTAACGTTTGATCTTTCTGGCTTATATATAGCTCCTATGTTTAATGAAAATTTTTTAACATAGACCCAAAGAAAATGGTTGTCGTCATCACACTTTTCTTCAATGAAGTTATGGCTTAAATTATTGTGAATAAATATAGACACTCCTCCACCTCTTGAGTAAGATCTGTAGCTGTAATAATGCGAGTAATTTAATAATTGTATTCTTTGCGCTTCATCAGTTGATTTGATCCACGTTTCAGTGAGAATTATTATATGTATTGTATGTTGCAGAGATTCGATGACACATTTTAGCTCGTCTAGTTTTCCAGGCTTTACTATGCTGCGAATGTTTGCATAGAAGATTTTGAGTGACTTTGTACTTGAGAATAAGTTATTGTAGTTTTCTGTAATTTGGTATGTTATGTTTCCGCAGGTTTCGATCGTATCACTATTGGGGGTGTTATTTGTTATTGGTAGTTTTTTGATTGATTTTTTATTATCTTAGGAATGCCTTTGATGTATTTTATGATTAAATCAGATTCGCCGTTTATGGTTCGGGTTTGTAATTCCTCTTTGAGACTTTTCATGTAGTTTTGTTGTTGCGCCGTCTGATCAGAGTAAATTTTGAATATAGTTGTTTCTAGTTTAGCTTTGCTTCGAAGCAAAGCTTTGCTTGTAATTCCTGACTGAAAGTGAACTTTTATCGGTCGAGATTTTTCCAGAGAGTATTTTCCCAATCTCCTGGTTTCAATAGGTGTAGGGCAATCTTGAGAAAGCAGTTTTATTATTTTGTTTACCTCTTTCATGTCATAATTACGTCTTTCATCTATATTTTGAGTTTGTAACTCAGGTATACCAACAATTATAATGTTCTTTTCTCTAATTTGCCGTTCTTGAATTTCAGTTAGAATACTTTCATGCATAAGAGTCGTCGGAGTTGCATCAGTAGTATGATTTGTAGTAGTTTTTAGTTGTTGTAACTCTGTTTCTAATAGTTTTATATGTTTTTCATTCGCATTGTTAGATTCCTTTAATTGTGTTATTTCTGATCGCATTTCAGCTTGTTGTTGCACTAAAAATTCATTTGTGTTTTTAATCTCGGTTAACTGTTCCTTGATGCTCGATATCTCGTGAAAAATTTTTTCCGAGGTTTCCTTTTGAGACGTAGTAAACTCCTTCAACATTGCCACAATGTTATCATTTTGCGACACGACAGATTCGGTAGGTAGCTCAGGAGAATTCAGCTGCTTCCTTTTATAGCTACGTTGAGTTACATGCTTCTGGTCAGTATCATACGACTTAGGTAAATCCGGCAGTGAACCGCCTTTCACATCCATATTACTGCTCGCTGCAGTAGGTGATCGCATTAAACTCATATTCAATTGCAAATAATAGTAGTCTGCGCCCAAATAGGTAATCTTGTACTCACAGTTGTATGTAAATAATTAACGATTTGAAATCATAAACTCCAGAATAGTGCCGCCTCCGAAGCTTGGCAAAAATTCCACAAATCCAGTTTAGTTCCGCCTTTGCCGCTGCACTCAACACAACATTGACGTAGGTCGGGGTTTTGTTAACTTATTGACGGTAGTGGTATATCAAACATGAGATTTTAAGATTTTTATCACTGGTTTATATAGCTTTAGCACACCGTTTTATGATTTATTACTTTATTGTATTGTTCAAAAGACACTAGGTTATTAATTTAAGCACTTTTCACAGCGAGATTCAATATGTTTCCGACAAAAACTTTGTTTATATCCAGGAGCAAAATTTATACGTGAGTAACTTGACAGCGCCGCCTTTTTTTTTGTTAAATAATTGTGATGTTCATTAATTATTTCGCTTTTCTAGAAAACATTTATTCTGTTATCTCAATTAAACCTTTGTCTTAAATTTCTAAGAACTATTAGTCATAACACCAGCAAATGCGATCGTATAGTATGTTTATGATACCAGAAAATAAATTAAGTGAGAAATAATTATTTTTCATGAATATATAACTTTATTTGTATTTATCCATATAATTATTTTTAAAGTCTGAACTTATTGTTGTGTATTATTATTAATATAAGTGGGTAGATTTGTATGTGCGCGTGCCGTCTGCTCTTTTGAAGTCGTGCTCTTTTAAAGTCCAGACAATAGTTATATTATTAGATATACGTGTTTTACAATGTAGGGCAAAATGAACAGGCCTTTTAAAGAAAAAGCCATAGCAGGTTTGACTTGCTCTGTCCTAATGACGGCTCGCAAACATCAGTCATTTTTAGATTAACAATTTTAATTCTGAGAGGTGATCCGTGCCTTGTGGAATTAAAGAAAGTAGCAAACAATGATTCCTAACATTGGTATACCTGCGTGGTCGGTTCTAATTTATTGGAGAGTTTGGCCGGTTCTTCAGCGGCGGACAGCATCCGTCGGGCCAGCCGGGCGAAGGTGCAGCGGAACTGACGGCTCATGCTGCAGTACAACACGAAGTTCACTGATGATGTGAACAGCGCCAACACGTCCATCAGATCTCCTGGGAGGGGAAACACAAATATTGAGTAACGTCACGTTAACGTAACGTCAGGTTTAGGCAGTTAAGTTAGGCTTTATCTCTCATAATATGGGCGAAAATCAAACCCAGGTCTACATACTCAGCAGCTACGCTTGCGACGTCTAGAAAAATAAGGTTGTTGTTATTAAGGTAAATAAGGTAACATAACATACCATTACGCCTGGTATTACCCGAAGGGTTAGGTGATGTATCATACATCCACAGCTTGCCGGTATATTTAGGTCCCCCTTGGGGCGAGCCTGATATTATGAATTGGTCAGAAAAAAATGTGATATTAGGTAATTATGTCATTAATTAGTCGTTCACTGACGGCGCGTTAACCTTGTTAAGGCAATATATAAAATACTAGCATTCCGCCTGCGGCTTCGCCCGCGTGGACTATACGTTTCTTTTATTTTACGGGATAATATATAGCCTATGTTACTCAGGAATAATGTAGCTTTCGATTAGTGAAAGAATTTTCTAAATCGGTCCAGAAGTTTCTGTGTGAAAACATTACAAACATACATACAAAAACACAAATGTTTCCTCTTTATAATATTAGTTTAGATTACCTTACCGCCCGTCATGCGATAGCCTATGACACTCACAAATAACGTGGCTTTCTATTGGTGAAAGAATTTTAAAAATCGGATCAGTAGAACAAACTCACAAACTTTGCCTTTTATAATATTAGTATAGATACAAAATAATTTTAATAAGAAACACTCATTATGCTTATTTTTTATTATTTTTTTTAGCATTAAATATTGACGTCGCCTCAAGACGTAGAAGGTGGAAGAGAAATTCGACATCACAGGCAGTGGTCTCGGTAGCTTAGTTGGCAAAGCGTCTGGTGTACTTAACCAGAGAGACGCAGGTTCAAACCCTGCCTGAGATCGAATTTTTCTTTCACTAGAAATTTTCTTTAATTAGAAAATTCAGTTCTTTGTGAAAACACTCATTATGTTGCATGTTGTAATGTAGTATTTTTAAATGATGTATGAATACCGCGTTCCGTCTCGGATTACTCCGTAACTACGAGCGCTGAAAAGACTACAAAAGATAAAAGATCACAATACCGCATATGCCGCGCTCGGTTGATATTTACATAAGCGGGAATACAAATAAATAGGTAAGCTGGATTTTATTCTTTCATAAAGATGAAAGAAACAGACTTACAAAGATAAGTCAGTTGCACTGGAGAGGAAAATACGGATTTAGAGTCATTAAATCGAAGGCATCTGTATGGTGAGCTCGAGATAAATGTCAAAGTAAAGTGTATCAAAATCTAGTTTTTAAACCAATAAATACAATTGAATAGTAAATAAATTTGTAACAGGTGGGTGTTGTACATGTGTGATTTTAAAGGAAAACTAATGTAAACTTTGTTTATTTCTAGGAACTTGTAAGGCATGCACGTTGTTTATAAAGTGTAGACATCCGATAAGAAAGTAATTGCGTATATTATTTAAACCGCGAGGCGGCAGTAGATATATTTAGGTAGGTATATTTTACAATTTGTTTTTAATTTCATCCATGCTTGAGCAAATAAGGCAATAGGTACTTCCCTACCTTCGCGCCTTTTCGTTACGTTTCTCTAACGTAAAACTACCGATCACGAATTGTATTTTGTTATCCAGGGAATGGTATCCATCGCCCTTTTATTTTGATAATAAATCCTTAAAATTCCTAAGCCCACTTTGGCCTTGAATCTGACTTTAATATAAGCCATCTGGAATACATGTAGGGCCTTATTTATTTACAAATTCGGGATTGTAAAAATATGTTGAAGCTTATTTACATTCCCACCAGACAGATATATCCAACGTTGACAGATGTGTCTCGTAGTTTGGTAGCAGGTGTGTTTTGGTTGGCCCCAGCTTTAAATTATCATATCTTGGGTGAAGACAGGTTATGACACTATATTTGATATAAAATGAACGATATATTTCTTTGTAGGGCCCTTTTTGTTGAGATTAAAAATATTTACTCAGCTGCTTTCGTTTCCCAGTCAGTACTCGTAAGCGTGATTTCCGTGATGGGGGATATTGGTTTATATGTAGTTATGGGAAAATCTCAGAAAATGTAAACTGAACTCTGTTTTAATGGCTAGAGATAAAAACGCGAACTTTATATTTCTTCAAAATACTAATTAAATGTGGTGCCGTCTACTTAATTGATTAAGTTACACTATCTTAAAATATAATAGTTATTCTATCTTAAAATGGTAATCAGGAAAATAATGCTTTATTTTCAAGCTAGCGTATCATAATCAAATAATATATGGTAGGTGTAACACACCATAACATACCATCATGCCCGTATTCCCTAAAGGATTAGGCAAAAGTGTAATATTATGCACCCAGAGTTTCCCTTGTTATAGGGGGCAAACCTATTGCCCTTAACCAGCCACAATTTCTAACTCTGAGCTGCTATTAAGAATTCTGTTGAAAATAACAATATTGATTGACTGCTGTTGAAATTATTGACTATAACAGGCCTATTGGAAAATTAATTTGAATCTGCTAATTAAGTTTTAAGATATAAATAAATACCTGCTGGTCAAAAAACATTGGGTTTTTATTTATTTTATAACTTTTACCAATATGTGTCGTGAATTATTAATAATTACTACTAAAAGTAATAAATTTCGATCGTTTATTCACATTTACCAAAACATATGGTTATTATTAATAATTTTCAATTAATCAGATTTACCGTGACATATATATATATATATATATAGGGGATACTCACGAATTTGTATGGAATATCGGTTTCGGATGTCATTATTCATAATTTTTGAACCAATTTCGCAAGCAAATGACTTGGTTACTCAGAATTTATTTCATTTTCCGTATACCTAGTCGAAAGCTTCCTGAAGACTTACATATTAATTACGTTATTGAATTAGAAAACTCTTAATTGACCCAGATTCAGGGTATTTTCTTTGAAATAGGAATGAAAACACACTCATCAATAATCTATATTTTGAATTTCATTGAAATTTTATGCTGCGTTGGTGCCAAATATACTTCAATGGCTTTCTTGGATAACATTTTTCTTAGACAATCTAATATGTTTGGGACACTATTTTTCAGTTGAAACATATAAATTGCCGATTTCTCTATTCCTTCCGGTGTAATATTTTATACTGTTAGGTATTATTTTATAATGTTTTCAGTGTATAGTGGTATGGAATCTATCTAATAGCATATAATTACACCCGTATCCCCCGAAGAGTTAGGCAGAGGTGTATATTAATTTACATCCACAGTTTGGTATTTTTAGGTCCATGTAATACGAGACAGGTATTAATATGCCATTAAAGCAAAACAAATGCTAACTTCGAGCTGTTACTAAGAATTTTATAGAAAAACATAACTTTGCTCGGTCTGAGAATCGAAGCGAAGACGCACTTTAAGCATCAGGTACATTCGCTCTTGCGACCATTAGACGAATGAGTCAAGAGTCGGTTACTCGCGGCTACATAATTAAGTACCTATCAATCTTTAAAATTTCCAGTATATTCTGACCTCGCTTTACGTAAAGATAGAGGTAAACGTACAGTTAGAGGTCAGCTTATATTGGACATTTACAGCTTGATGTTAAACCGTGCGTGCCTATCTAATAACAAAAAGAATCTATGTAGGTCTCACAAACCCGTATAAAATGATCTTTGAAGAAACACCACAGAGGAATACTCGGATGTAAGTAATAACCATGCGAGTATGACATACCTATAAAGATACAATTTCTGCAAAGAACGTGACATGAATAACGCGACCTTAACTCTATTTGCTTGACACTTAAAGTAGGTGAATAGGGAGGGAAGAACACTCGACTTTTCGAGTTATCCTCACTGCAAATACAATGCGAGTATTCTTCACGATTTATGTAATATGCTTACGACGATCCGATAAGGTAGCAGATATTTCCGAGATTTATGTACCTACATATTATCATCATTTATAATCTATCACTTCGGACTCATTATAATTCCGAACACTTAGAGATATCCTTTTCTTTAACGTATATAAAATTAGATACAAATTCCTTTTAATGCTGCTTATTATTGTTATTTCAAACATCTGTATAAATAATCCAAGTAAGGACAACAAAAGAAGAAGCGAGGTCTTTAAAAAGGACGTTTATTTTCTTATTTTGTTGAATACGCACTTATTTATTTTGTGAGAAGATTAAACATGGGAAATCTTTTAGATGTTTAAATAAGGAAGGTTTAAATAAGGAAATTTGCTGTAAGTTGGTAACAGTTGATATATCTAAATTAAAGTGCTACTATCAACATAATTATGTATTGCGAACTGCGTCACTCGTTCAATTACTTAACATTACTTAACACTAATACTAAAATGTAACATTATCAATTTTCTTTGTAATGTATTGGTAAAATCAAACAAACATATATACTTACGCCTATCCTGCTGTACCTAGTATTTAAAATAAATTTTAATAAGTCTCTCTCTAATCTCTCTCTTTATCAATCACACAATTTAATAAAGCGGAACTGGCAAGCAGATTAATCTTAAATCTTTTGGGAAAATAGCCGGATTATTTTTATTTTCACAATTATATCTGAGAATCTTCTTTTATATTTAAGTGGTATATAAAAGAAACCTTTGTAATATCGATAGCTTTTAAAGAGAATACAAGCAGAAAATGCATTATATAAAATACATTTCATTTCCTATAATTACACTTTTTATTTGGGATTTGAATTATTAAATGTTTAACTTGACTATTAACGATTTCATACTCTATCTACAATAAAGACGTGGTAAGTTACGTCTAGACTACAGGAAACGTACACAAAAAAGACTGGCACATCTCCTATTGCGTGGAGTCGTTTGTTTTCGATTCGTTTGAGAAACTGTCGGTTTTCTATCAATCCAAAAAAACCTCTAATCTTTGCGTAATCCTAAAATATACTCAGATAAAACAAAAAAGATTTACGATGTAACATAATAAAATATATTCTGCTTCAACTATGTATCTTTATTTATTAATGATTTATTGTTGTGAATACACATACCAAAGCTGGTATGCACGTAATAATAGAAATAAAAATGTTTTTGATATTTGTTCAAGTCTTTCATCTCTGATTTTATTTGATATTAGCTTTCCGCCCGCAGCTTCGCCCGCGTGGATAACACGATTTTGGCTGTTAGATTTTTCCATAATAACGTGATTGTATATTTGTTATTAAATGAGCAGCATTCGGGTTTTAAAAGCTACAGCCATGGTTTTCATTCTGGAGGTCTCGTAGGATCGATTTCCATGGGGAGCTACAAATAGTGGTAAACCACTTTGCTCATTGGTGGTTTTTCTGTCTGGTGGCAAAATAACCAGACTGCTATCAGTGACTCTGTAACAGGCAACGTAGAATTTCCCATGTAAGAAGCAATTTTCGACATTAAACAATGTTGGTCACTTCGGGCACATATAAAACTTGCAGTGTATCGTTTGAAAGGATGAATAGAAACAGAATGTATAGAAATGTCAGTTTTGATCGCCCGATTTCTCAAAAGCTTATGGCACTTTATGCAAACGGTACTGACACAATGTGTTAATTAGGCAGACATGTTCCGCCTATAATTTACGTGTCGAAACTTCAGTGTGCTTATCTTTTGAGCCATGTCGGTTATTTTGGTTCTCTGACGGATGACGTCATTCCGGATTCTATCCCTCAGAAACTCCAAGCATACTGCTCTCTCCATAGCTCGCTGTGCGGCTTTAAATTTATGTGAGTGATTGTCCACTCGCCGTGAGTGTCCACATTTCGGCTCCAAAGGTCATAACTGGTAGGTCGCACGCTTCGAAGAAAATTCAGAGTTGATGGCCAACCTTCAGTGATTCGAGAGGCACCAGAAGAAGAAGAAGATTATAAGTAGATTAAACTTACCGAACATGCTATAACAGCTCTTGAAGAAATCTGGTGCGAGGGCGCTGGCCAGTCCTAGCAGGCCCTGCGGCACCTCCGTAGAGAGGAACAGGCCGAGCACGGCCAGCAACATGCGCGTCGTGCGGTCCGTGCGACTGGACCGCCGCGCGCACGCCTCCTCCGTCGCCAGGCACTGTTTTTCCGGCTGAAACACGCCACTGCATTAGTATAGCTGTTACCTGACCCACCCTGGGTGGGCCGGCGGGGTCTAAGTGGGTCAGGTAACAACTATAACCCACTGTACACTAGAATCTTCCAGACTGTGTATCGTGCGTAATTTCGAAAAGTAATATTTACATTATTAACTACTCAGGCATGTCAGTAAATACATAGTTCATCCCGCACAGTAAAAAGATTTGCAAGTCAGCGTGCTAATTGCGAAGTTACCAAATGAGGGTGCTGGACGTTGGATCATTGCTAACTCGCTTTATTCGTAAAGGAACCTCATAAGTTATTATGTTTACTCATTAATCCCTTAGTATCATTAAGGGTGATAGTCTCTCGAAGTTATCGCCCAAGGAGAGATGCACCTATAATTTGCGAGGTTTAGTCTATATTATAATGGATGCGAGTAATTCTTCATTCTCTTCTTTTTGTCTGTAAGTAGTAGTAGTGTCGTGCTGGGATGAATACATGGCAGCATGAATGGGTCGGCTCGACCGGGGATAATAAAATAATAAAAAAGTTTTATTTATCTCCATGATGTACTATCCTCCCACAGAATAACGACGTCAAGAAGCAGTATGCATACTGTTTCATACAATGAGTGTAGAGCGCTGGAGGCCCAATTCCGCCCTCAGTCCCCTTCCTTCTCCTTTTCTCCATCTCCCTTTTCCTTAAATAGCCTCGGCAACGCATCTGCAACTCCTTCGGTTTTGCAGATGTCCATGGGCGGCGATGACTGCTTACAATCAGGTAGCTCGCCTGCGCGATTGACGAGTTATTCCATAAAAAAATGACAGATTAACAATTTGACAGAAATATCTTGTAGGTATTTATCTCAAATGCACGATCAACAGTAAATATCGAGTGAAACTAAGTAAGGTTCGTAGATTGTCTGAATAGGTAATTACAGTAGAAGATGAAAATTAGACTCGCTCGACCTGCTTGAATCAATGGTTGATTGTGTCGATGGGCTATTGTTCAGCAAGCAATATTCTAGCTTGATAGACACTGTATCTAATGACGTCAGCCGTCTTGAATCAATACAGTACGTAGAGTCGTCGATAGTAGTATTTCAGTTCTTAGAGGGATTGAAGTACTTAGTAACTATTAAGTGTTTATATAATCTATAGATGTCGACGTAAAATTCTTGATACCAAGACCGTTTATTGTAGTGCTGATTCTATTAATTCTTATCACGCCAACATTCCCGAAAGGTTAGGCAGAGGTGTACTAATGTACACTCACAGTTGACTGGTATGTTTTTGATACAATGTATCGCTATTACCGGGCAAAAATCTGCAAATAAGCTACTCAAAATACTATAGAAAAACCCAATAATATATTTTGGGAATCGATACGACTGAAACACAGCAATGACACTTGTGACCACTAGACCATTTAGGCAATCATTGCTGATTTTGCATGCAAATCAATTTAATTGTTATGATTATAACATATATTAACTGAACTTGGGTTTTAATGAAACTCGGATTTTGTAATTTAATATCAGTTGATATACATCATCATTAAATTTAATAGCCTGGAGGCTCATTTATAAATTGGTTCAGTCAACGCAAATAGCAGTGAAATTATTTCAGACCAGAAATGTATATGGAAATAGATTTAATAGTACAGAATTCTGTTAACAGAGGTCGTTAGTCAGTAAAACTTTGTTAAGGCAAAATATTCAGCCTTGGGCGCCATTTTTTTTTTTTGATTTTTGCAAATTTTTCCCTTATAACACATTACAGGTACATAGCAATCGAGATAGCGACATCAACAATAACTTATTCACAATTGAGTATTAAAAAATTTGCATAAATCCTTATCGTAGAAGATTTTGGTGTAAATTGTAATTTTTGCCCAAATCCTCTATTTTACACTTATAACGATTTTGGCTAATGGTAATCTATCACTCTGGTACTAATTTTGATGAATTTTGGTATAGAGTCTATCCCAAAACTTATTTCTTATGTATTTGGTACCGTGGTTTAGGTGTGAAAAATTAATAAACAAGCAGACAGACAAACAGAATAGTTTGATGACGGTTAGAGCCGCGCCGTGATTCACTAATGAAGCGGCGTTATTCGGAAATATGTGACGGCATTCGACCGGAAAGTAAGTGGGATTACAGGCTATCTTCCAAAACCGCAACCGTATCTATTCAATTAGAGTGAACATTTTCTGTGTAACGTTCTGTTAAATAAATAAATACGCACAGGTCGCTTGGGCGGGTTGATTGATTGATACCTATCATGCGTATCAATCTATTAGCAATGTATTATCTCGTAACGTTACCGATAACTATACACTCGATTGAGTTTGTATGCTCATGAAAATGGAAGTGGGTCCCGAAAAGGACAAGGAATTTCTGATTATACAACCTTATATTGTAAATGCGAAAGGAATTCTGTGTGTTGGTTACGTTTTCACTTTATACCACTGAACCTTTTTTGTTGAAAGTTATAAAGATTATTGGACTTTGGAGAAAGACATAGCTACCTAATGTCTAAAAAAAATTGGGATGCGAGTTAAACCGTTGGCAACAGCTACTATTTATTAACGCACCACGTGTTTTGGAATTATGTTCGGTAATTAAATTACATACAATATAATGAAAAATAATGTAGTAAATTAATTGCTGCACAAAACTTGCATACAGTTCAACCAACCAGCACCGAAAAATAAAAAAGTGGATTGAAAATTTGAACCTACATCAAGCTTCGGACAGAATACCAATGAATTGTACAAAGTAATTTACTCATTCACTCACAGAGCTCTTTTATAGAAGCGTCAATGAACTCTTTTATATTCAGAATCTAATAAATTGGTTCCGTCTATAAAAAAAAATGAGGTAGGTTTGTAGGTACATTGAACTGACATTCCTCTTTGGAGAGCTCCAGTTTAAAGTCCAGACATTTAAAATTAATGCTACAGGATTGATTTATGTGAGATAAAATATAATTGATTGTATTTTATATTGTAGCTGCGGTTAGGTGAAGCTCCATTTTTTCTTCCATTTTACTATCTTAGCTATTTCTGAACATGCCAGCCACATATCACGAAACACTTTCCCAGAAATTTATATGCTTTTTAGGTTCCACGTACTAGAGAATGGGGAAGAATAGTTTATCACAAAATACAGGGCACAAAATCTCTTTATAAAAAACTGCCTCTGTACATTGGTGAGCGAATATACCACATCACAACTGTTCTTTCTGAAGGTGGCGGCTTGGCGGTGTGAATCAGGTCCGAAGTAAATCGAAACAAAATTACATTCACAAAACAAAACTATGAGCTGCTACTGCATAACCTGGTAATCCAAACCTTTTCTAACTAAACCATTGGTTCTTAAAATTTAATAACACTCAGATCAGAAATTCAGAAAACGCAACTTGACTAATGGTGTGGTAGTTAATCTTGAACTAATATTGAAGTACTGTAAAACCTCAGTTTGCTTGACCTAGCCATTAATTAAAGCCAGATACTGCTTTAATTACTTGGTCAATATTGAACACTAATATTGGCTACCTTCCTCTCCCTCTCACAGCAAACAATAGAGACTAAAACCAACTTGGGACGTATGCGTAAAAATGATGCTATGTGAAACTACCGATCTAGTTCTATCTCTATACGGACAGTATCTAACAGCAGTGTGCGAGAGAGATGTCACCAGTTTTACAGCCTGATATTAAAGCACAGACAGGGATTAAGATCTTCTTCCGAAGGTTTGTGTTTTTACACGCAAATGGGCAGTCGTTTTTAGAACCATTATATTTAGTTCTACACTCCCATTAACAGTAACATAAGACAAATGGAATGATTGATGATGTAAATGATTACTAGATTACAATCCTTTGTTCATCGTGATATAACGTCCCTAGTTTAATATCGTCATAACAATACCTAGCCTTAGAGCGTTATTTGTGTAATGTTATATTAAATGTAGTGATTCTTTACTATCAAAATAATGATAGTTATTTAAATTCCTACCATATATATTGCCATTTCCAAAATAAACCTTATTTTTTGACCTTTGAAAGTTACAGATAACTAATTATGAGTTAAGCGATCGCTAACTTTTATCCCTTATGATTTACTAGCACTAACTGTATTTTTCTACTCCGACTGTTTAAATCAATTTAGTATCTAATATAAATTCTATCTGATGAAGCACAGGTTTTAATAACATGTATCATGTTTTTATCATAAAGTTCAAATTTCAATCATTTATCAAACGACCTTCAGGAGATTTAACGTCTGTATTAGAGATACCAATGTGCTACAATTAATTGCCTCATTATTCTAGTGGCCTTAAGCGCGACTGCTACGCTAGAGATCGTGGATTCGATTCTGGTCGTGCAATGGGTTATTGGGAATTCTCAGTAGCAGCTCAAAGTTTGAATTTATTCCCGTTTAAGGGCAATAAGCTCGCCCCTTATTACAAGGGACCTAAACAGAACAGGAGACGAGTGAACTGTACATAGTGCATTTCTGCTTAATCCTTCAGGGAATACAAGCTCTATGGTATGTTTCAAAGCGTTATACTCGTAATTGAAAATGAAATCAAGTATCGTTTTACGTTTAATAACAAAGCTTTCGGTTTCCTTTCGTCTTTTGAGAAGAAGGTAAATATTTAAATCAAATCTACGATGTTTTATCAAATGTTTTTCTACCAATATTAAAAAAAGCTAAAATGACTGTCGTGAAAAAACTTTGAGTTAGTAAACTTACTTTGGAACTCCAAAGCGTTAAACTTTATGTCTGGTAAATCTCATATTATCCTAGCCTAAAAACATGAACACAACACCGACTATAAATATATCAATACAATTGTGCCTTACCTTTCAGGGTAAAATGGCGTGATCTAGATTTAAATGTAAGATCCTTTTGACCCATCAACACCATGGTCGAGTGAACAAAGGGTTCCTAATTACTATCAATTTGATTTTATGACATTTTATATTGACGAGCTGAGGTTCCATTAAAGCCTTTATTAATAGGTTCATTTAATTTGGGACTTTGGTAATTAGTAGCCAGCTGGCGATTGCGGGGTACAGCTATAAATTGAAAGTCACGTATTGAAACGTTCGAATAACGCAATAGCATAGATATATGTGATTAATTACGTCGTTTGTAACAGCTCTTACTCACGGTTGTAATAATATGAAAATTAACACTGACTGCCTCATTTGTCATTCTTTAAGATATTTCTGAACTGTGAGTTCAAATCGAATACTCTGCATAATAGATAAAAACGTTTGTCAGGTTTTTGGGCAATTTTACTTCTACTAATCACTACACTACCTATCATTTTTTCGAATATCAACCAGGAGCAAAGGCTTTAGTATTCTCCGAGACACGTTAAGCCATCTCTCAGCAGTAAAAACATACTTAAGGGAATATATGACCCATATTTTTTATGACTGTCAGCTCCGATTAATGCTTTTAGGGTTCCGTGACGCTACATGAAATAACAACTTATTTACTCTGAATGGTAATTTCCGAAATATTCTCAAGAGGATCCGACCAAATAACACTTGGCGTCCCTGAAACGAGTCTCCAAGCGAAAATAAAAGTAAAGCAAGGGCATCGAGTGTCGTCGCTAATTATTCTGGGACTTTCTGAGGACTTTTTTCATTATTACTCGAATTACATTCATTAAAAAATGATCTAGGGAGATGTCGAGTGCTTTGTTTATCGAAGTGAATCCCTCCTTTATCCTCCATAAAGTATGTATATGTTTTCGAAACTACAAAGGTTTACTGTCAGATAACTATCCAATTCGATTTTCTAACGACAAAATATTATTGCAAATGTTATGATAATGGAAGTACTATGATTTATAAACAAACACACTATACAACCATAATAATTGCTAACTGTGGACACTTGTTGCCATTAATAGATTGTTATTTCTGGTAAACTGTGTATAATTATAATTATGTGTGCGTACTCAAGCTGGTTGTATTGAAATATGTTTTGTAAGAGGCGTATTAACAATACAGAAAAGCCATAAATTTCCAATATATCCTCACTCCAACTTACCTCATTTGGGCCGATTGTTGAACGCTTTAGAAGTTTCTGCCTCTTTCTCTCGGTTGTGGTTAACTTTGATATTAAACAAGTACTTAGTATCGACAATGCTAAACTGGGAACCAGTTTTAATATAACACTATATATCCACATTATTGCCGTTACTAATTGTACGTTTCTTGACATTTCTAAAACATAAACTGTCCGATTGTCCGGCAGGGCGAGATCCTCTGCGAATTCAGAATTGTTTTGAGGTGTCACTTCACTGGGCACTATATTCATAGCAAAATATATTGGAAGACACAAAAATGGACAAATCACGTACGCGCCTACGATTGCAAGAGTTGTGTTCTTTTTATTACACCAGGTGCTATTCCGTTGGGGAAATGCTATTGCGACGTATCGCCACACAGCCAAAGTCACCGCTAACCAAATCGAAATAGTGTGAAACGTTTGACTGAATATGGAATGGAAATAAACAAAAACTGCCCAAGCGTAAGTGTTCTTGTTAACTTGAGGTCCTATTTTGATATTCATGTGTAGCGCGTAAGGTATATATTCCAACATAACTAGAAGGTCTGCGACGGCGAGGCCGGTGAGGATGGAGTTGGTGGAGCTGGTCATCTCGCGGCGGCTGAGCACCGCGATGTTGATGGAATTGGTGGCCGAGCCGACGATGCAGATCACAAGCGCGATGTAGCCGTGCAGGCGGCTGTACGCTTTGTTGAAGTCGGTGGCGCCAGGCACGCAGTACGCGTCGGTCGCGTTCGACATGCTCGCGGTACGCTCGCGACCCGCCACGTCTTGTCATCGGCACTGCAGTGTCGGTAGCCTCGCCACGAACAACTTCAACTACTTCGTTACGAAGTTCGTTGTCATAACCTGTAACAAATGACGCCAAAGTTTTACACACAACCAATATATTCTCAACTCACGAAATGTTTGATCGGTCGTTTGTTGTGTAACTAAAGTCAATAAGATTTATTTCAAGTCGCTTTTAGAAGTCGTTACATGATTTTCGGAGATTCAACATACTATAAGCATTTTGTATTCGAATGTACTGGGCTAGTTGTGTAAGAAAACAATTTTCGTTGAGTTGGTAAATAGCCTACAATAGCCTCAAGGTTATGACTGCCTGGCAGATCGTTGAGGCCGAATATTCTTTGTGAGTTATGTGCAGGGTATATAGGCACATTATCAAATGCGTCATTCACCCACGTGAATCAAACCTATAGCGAATTTTAATAAAAATATAAATAGAATGGATAATAGGAATGGCTATAAAATCGCGGTCAGAACTTTATGAACCTTAATTTGGTGCCACGTTGTCTTAATGTAGAGCAACTCACACGTATTTAAAAAAAACGTATGAAATCTTATATACGTTACAGACTGTGAAACTAATCATAAAAAAATTATGATATCTTATATTATACACATTCCTGGCTTTCCACTTTTATAAAAAAAAAGGACACATAAATATGGTAATAGATCAATAATAGCCTAGCTATATGACGATAGACTGTCTTTTCGAAATAATTTGTGTATTTATACTTCATAACTAGCCGAAGCGGTGAGAGAAAATATTGTGAGGACGCTTCCTGCATGCAGTTGCATGCTAGAGATTAGGGACGGGACGACTTTATTGACGGGCGGCGTGAGAATTTTGTAAACCGAGACAGTACCAGTGTGGACTGATTATCGAATAGTCCTATAGTTTAACACCTCTCATTAGCAGAGTAGACCCGTGATGATATAAGTTCACACAATATACAATACAGACGTGAAATCTATTGTAGATAAACATATCTTTCTTTATCCTGTAGTGGCAAATGGCTTCCTAACTTACCCAACTTGACCCATCCAGGCTCTTGAGCGTTATCCAAATACATTTGAATATGATCTACATAATTTCGGAACAGTGAGCGAAAAATACATAATATATCAGACTGACGATGCATTATAAACCGACTCCTAATGTATTATTAAACGATGAACAGCAAATAATAGTGATGTTTTCATTTGATTGTTTTCAAATTTAGAACGATTTTCTGATTGGTGCTCCCGCAGCGATCTATACTTGAACACAGATTTGTCACTGTCATTTCGTTTGAATACGTCAAACACTACACATGCAGCGATCGTTACTGATGTTAGTATAATGTATGGACTTTAGAGAGACGAGCACGAATGATTTTGACGTAACAACATAATAATTCAGCCCATTAATGTCCCTGCGGCTCGGGTAAGAGAGATAAATTGAGGGGGATTAGACTAAACTCAACCACACTCGCCTTGTTAAGTGTTGGTTGACAAATTTCCCACACCTTCAAGAACTTTGTGAAGACAGCTATGCTTTTAAGATATTTATTTCCCTATAAGGGGTTTACATGGGATACATAAAAACATCCACAAGGTACGATAAACTTTGATCATTTGGCCGATAAATACGTGTAAAAATCAGTGATGGCGTATTGACATGATCTTATGACTGCAAAGACTGACCTCTGACTTTTCGGAATGATTGTATGAATAATGAATGATTTCCATGGTACTTTATGCTACACACACATTTGAATAATTTTCAAGTAGGTAATGGTATCAGATACAGGCTTACCTAGTATGGCTACTTTTGTAGTTGTATAATGTACTAGTTTTGTAGTTGTATAATGAAAGCAACATGTACATGAACTGGAAAAGTCACAAGCACGGATATGAATCGGACAATCCAAAATTTATGATAAAATTTTAAGCAAAATATGTTTGGTAAACCGTTTAATTTAATTATAAGATGAAAGGTTTGATCATTACACCTTTTATTTGCTTCATAAAATTAAATAGGTTGTTTTAATTTACTAGTGATTGAACACCCAGAATCGTAAGCTGACTTTAACGACACTGGGTTACCTAATATTATAAAAACTTACCGATCGCATAGTTTTCAGCCATGCATGTAGCCAGCATGTATTATACGATGATCAAAAATGCATAAAATTTAACTTTTGCTGCTAAAATACAGCACTTTAAAGTTTTAAACTCGTACAACAAGCCAACATTGGCGTGTAAACTTTATGTTAAAATCTTGAGCGTGCATAAAATCCTTTAAGAATACCTCCTAAGTCTGATATTATTATGCAACAAGAAATTGTCGTCGTTCTAGGTGCACTAAAGCTGCTCGTGTAGTGGCATGGAGGCCCCAAGTGACGCTTTCAAGATCCTTGTTTGCCCCCGCTGAACGTGTCGAATGCGACAACAATATTATAATATAAAATAATATACGGAAAGCTGAGAGCTGTCCTACTTGCACATGCACTATCATTTTCCCTGCGGCTGGGGCAAGAGAGATAAATTGAGGGGGATTAGGCTAAAGTCAACCACACTCGCCTTGCACATGCACTATCATTTTTTTATGGAATAACTCGGCAAACGAGCAGGCAACCAACCTGATGCTAGGTAGTCATTGCCGCACAGGGACATCTGCAAAACCAAAAGAGTTGCAGATGCGTTGCCGAGCCTATTTAGGGAAAGGGAGGGGAAGGAGGAAAGGAGAAGGAAGGGGATTAAGGGAGGAATTGAGCCTCAGGCCCTCTCGCTCACCGAACGAAGCGCAGTAGCGCTACTACTTGGACGTCGGTCCTCTACAAGAGTGTGGTACTTTCCCGGTCAAGCCAGCCCGTTCATGCTGCGAACAGCGTGGATCTACCACAAAAATAATATTATCTTTGAGTTATTCAATCATTGTTACCCCGCGTTTCACTGACGACAAACTTTTTGCAAACATCTATCTTACACTCAATCTATCTATCTAACTCTCAAAGAGTGAGTGTGATAGGTAGCTGTTTGCAACATGTTTTGTCGTTGCCAGTAGAAACGCGGGGTTATACAAGTTGAATACAGTCTAGTCTAAAGAAATATTTCAAAATAGGAAAAGGCATATTTTAACAAAAAATACCTACATACTGCTGATAAACTTGTATGAGTTGTTTTGTTTTTATTAAAGTACCCTTTCCTATAGAGAAAAAGTAAAGTTATTTCTTGTTTTGAAATGTTTATGATAAATATGGGTTTTAGTTTCATTTATTGTCGAAATCGTATCCACCTTCTAGGTCTGAAAGAGTTTCCAATTTCAGTTTTTCTTAAGTTATCGACGCAATAACCTGATTGGCAATGACGTTATGACATTTAACAGTTCTGGCACTAACATGTAAAATATTCACAAGTTCCCAAATAAAATAAAACCGCTTTCCATATTTTTTTAAAAAGTTGGTAATCAAATGAAATATCGCCAGTATGTTTTACAGTTTAATTAGCGAATGACGTTCTTGTTATTTTTCTGCCAAAAACTCGAAAAAGTTATCTTGTTACGAAACATTTTTTAATTTATTAGCATGGCTCTCTGCCTGAACCAATTACGTTAAAATGTCTTTTGTAACAGCTTTGAATTATTACTACCGTGTTTTAAACGGTGTAAGTACCTACCTTGTTACTGCAGCATATATGTATGTAGTTAAACGTTATCTCGATAGCGATTTAAAACTGAATGCAGTTATATTAAGATGCCACAAGAATAGTTCACGACTTCGATTTAATGATGTTTTAAATTATCTTGCATACAATCATAAAGATGACATAAAACTTTTTGGACTCTATTATATTGGCGGATATTGATTTACTGTAGAAAAAAACAAAAATTACATTGGGGTAAAAATCTATGTGGTATATGATAAATATATATTAATAATAATATATGATATAGGTATTATCATATTATTCATCATCATATCATATATCATAATAAATATGATATATTAGCTTCCTCAAATCCCTCAATATAATACTGCTAGACCTACGAACAAGCGAAGCCTGGGGAATATAGACAAAGATGGCATCGGAAAGCCCAAGTCTCGCTCCTTGCCTTATATGCACGAGTCACCATGACTGAGAAGCGATCGCCTTTTTAGTGTTCAATCAAATACTAGTTTAAGTTGAATTACACAATTTTTATGGCTGCCTCAATGCACTAGTGCGTAGTTTGATTCTCAGGACAGTGTTTATTTGAGATTTCCTGTGGAACTGATATTGACCCCTATTTCATGGAACGTAAGAATTTACCAACGAAAATAAGATATTAACAGTTAACGGTACCTTAGGGTCACAGATGTCTTTTACAAAAACAGACGCGTCAAGTTTAATGACGGAATCGATTAATATTTAATACTATAGATTGTCCCTCCGAACAATGACGCACATTTCATTAGCAAAATTCTTCTTAAGGAAAATATAATTAGAGACGTAGGTACTACAACATCTAAGAATTATGAAGTTTCATATCTTTTGATTGGAAAGAGCCATCTCGAAGACACACAATTCAACTTTTGGAAAAAAAAGTAATAAGACATTTAACTATTCGAAGTATCAGACATCACAGATCACTCATGGATTCAATTTCGTTTGTGGATTCAGAAAATACAGCTGTTCATCTTTCTGATTCTCGTATACACGCATAATATTATTCGGTATATTAATTACCGAAGTACTGAAAGTCAGGATAACGCCTTCCTAGGTGGCAGACGATCTATAAGGATTTTCCGTACCCAAAACTTTTATACTACCTATAATATATACTCGGTTAATTTGCTACTATGAATTTTTTTCGACTTTTTTTAACTTGGCTGAAATAAATTAATTTCATTTCATTTCAGAGCTACCGCCTTATTTTCCCATCAGGATGTAAAACTGTAACTAACGATGTAAATTCATACTTAAGTATGTGTATATTGTAGAAATTTCGTCGTGCAGCAAAACGCAAGCTGAAGCAATCTAAGAATTGTAAAAATACCCTTCAGAAATGGTTTTAAATCGTTTTGTACGGGAACTTTGTTTATGTAACGGTAACAAATTAATAAGTTTTGTTTTTGTAACAAAACTTATCTATTAATTTGTTACCGTTATACTCGTAGTTTTTTTCTTAAGTATTTATTTCTTTAAGTTCCTGCAGCAGTTGATTTTCTTATATTTAGAAATGAAATGATCTGTCGCTATAAAACGTGATGAAGCGTGCAAAAAGATTGTGACTAAATGCAGGGTATGACAAAATCAAGTAGATGGATCTCGCGCCGGAATATCCGTTGTGATAAATTGGTTTGACAAACCTTCCTGCTGAATAAGCCCGTTAAAGCTTTCTTACTCATCCACATTTTTTATGAGTCAACTCGCTTTCCCTGGGCATTCGAAAAACTCGCCATAAAAGGTCCTGGTAATTTGAGAAAATTATTAAATACAAACTATATTATAGGGACCGGATTGGAGTTATAAATAGATACAATACATATGAGGGTGCAGCACTAAAACATTTTTTTAATGGCAAGGATGCCGATGCCGATAAAAATATTCTGCTAACGTCAAATTGAAATCGAAGAAAACGTGTGATGCAATCTGACCAGACACTTTCTGACGCTCAGATCAAATAAAAAGTTAAGATTGAACTTTGCGAACAAAGAAGTGAGGCCGGCTAAAACTACGCCTAACGGTGTACAGCACACAATTACACGCACATATGTATTAGTTAACAACGCCTTATCTTGTCAGCCGAGCTTTCGATACCTCGATAGCTCGACTGACAAGATAAGGCGTTGTTAACTGATCTGAGTTCTTTAACGTAGTTAAAAACGATTGTTTATTCCATAAGCAGTCGACCATGTAATAATTCTACCTCTTTGCACCACTCTCCAAGGTACCATTTACTAGCGATTATCTCATTTTTTACCCATTCTATAAAAAAATTCCCCGACTCTCTCGACAAAACCTACCAAAACTTGACCTACCTTTGTCTGTTGGTCAGTCAGTGCTTACACATAGGTACACGCTTGCCAAGTGAAAAAACACTGTGTGGTAGTAAGTTTAAATTTGAAAGAAATACATTTAGTTTTTAGTTTATAGTAAGTACTTAGTATAGTTCTTATTTTATTTTACTTAAGGACATAAACGACATTGCAATGCAATAACGCTTTTTTTATTAACGCCATTTCTGTGATTCTGTCTAGGCTTAAAAAATATTAGCTTCAGTCCATAGCGTTTCCCGTTCCTGAATGAAAAGTAATGAAAACATATTTCATTATTACAAATTACATCACTAAAAAGCGCCTATTAAGATTCGCAATACAGTATACCTACCAAAAAACAAAGGCCAAATACCAACCTCTTTAAATAAAAGTTGGGGGTCCTATTAACTATAGTTAAACACTAACAATAAGTAACGTGATCCGGTCTACTAAGTTTTTATCAACGGTATCAATTTTAAACCGGACGGACTTTTCACATAAATTATGGTTCTAGAATCGTCAGGCGCTGAAAAGTCCCGCGATCTTGTAGTTTCATGAACTTCGCTTGCGAGTACCTACTACTATAAACTTTAAGACTACGGCCAGGGTTAATAATATAGCCTAGACGGTTTCAAAATATATTAGCCTCAGGCAACTTAGTAACGTGCACGATATCGACTCTAACTATATCTCAGTTAAGTACTTATGTCAGTAACAGTGACTGCCTCGTTAACCCTTTGGGGAATACAGGCGTGATGGTATGTTAGTATATCAGCAAGGCTATACTGTTCATTATAATTTCAATCACTGTTAATGATTAAGTATAACATGATATTAATATAGATATGAATTAATCGTGCACATTATGATTCAAAAAATATTTCAGTATGATTTAAATTAATGACAAAAGGACCTCAACTCATATCGGCGAACTTTGGTTTAACAGTGGGTACAGCTCACCTTAATTTATTCTTCGGGGAACATAGCGTTTATTGTGAGCATCTCGATCTGAAGTATCTGAAGTGCGGTCTTGACCTTTTCTATAAAACTGGACTAAAACTTTGTACTCATCTTACTCGGAATGCATTTAATTGAGAGTACTGCAAATTGCTTACACTCAGCATTGCTAACTTTCTCCATAAATATTAAGATTTTAAACTTAATTCGTTGTACAACTTCGCACTCAAGGAATTTGACTGAAATTTGGAACGGCCAAATTACATAATGTACTTCATCACCGCTGCATTTCTAGAACTTACGTTATCCGTAATACGTAAAATTTATTATAGAACAATTTACAGTAGCGTCTACTTCGATATTCGAACAATAAATCATCTATTGGTTGAACATAGTTCGTGTTCTGTTTGTTATTCAAGCCATTAGCTTTAATAGATGTCGTTTACAGTACAAATAGACGAATTATAGCTTTTCATTTATCAATATTTGTGCCATTTGACGGCATTTTATTTGCCGTCTAAGTATAAGCCGAATGGTGTCACGTAGGGTACGTTAGAGCTATTGTATTTCGATAATTGATTTATATTGGTATAGATAACTTCAAATAAATGATATATTATATTCACGCAATCCCTGGCCATTTCACCTTATTAAATTGAATAGGTACTTATAAGAAAAAATAGATTCCATTATAATATTTCCTTTGTGTCAAATTCAATATCAGCTACCTCTGTTTTTTTATTAAATCACACGCTGCGGTATCAACTGTGAAACACTTTATCGTAACAGCGATAAAGGTTTTATTAAAGTACGACGATATTACGAAATTCTAATATCCTGGCTAAGCACAAATTTTGCAATGGCTTTGACTCAATGACACGTACAATTTGCTCCTGGAAAACGAAGTGAATATCGAACGATAGCAACTTTTGTATCATTTCTAATAGATTGGTGCGAGTATGAAACAAATCGTAAAAATGCCGATATGACAAAAATCTATAGTTTCGACAACATGTCACCACAGAGTATTAATGCAACTTCGGATTTAACGATCGATAAATTTGTTAAATTTAAAGTAAGGATTTAAGTATATTTTGTTGCATTAGTGACTGTTAACATATTTAGGTAGGCTAGTGCACTATATAGTCTATATCTCTTATTCTGAATAAAGACCTGAGCGCCTAATAAGTAGAAAAAGACCAAAGAGGCTACTGATAGTGTTAAAAATGATATGAGTCGGAATCTAGTGAATGCCGAACAGACCGACAGAGATCTAAATCTGACTTAAAATATGCTTATATGACAAGCATGTTTTAAGTTCGATTCATTCCAATATTATACATTAGTTAATAATAATGACACAATCTGCACAAGATATAATTAAAATACGGTATATAAAAGACATTCACAAAGTGCAGTGAGAGCCTTGTGTGCATAAAAACGGCAACGTTTGCGAATATTGCAATTTCCAAGCTTAATTAGTGAACCAACTTTAAGCAAGTTACTGAGCTGCGAAATTCGGTTCTGTAGTATGTACGAGTAAGTCGTCTTAATAATATCTCCTAGATCTATGTAGAATAGAACCACAAGTCTGAATATATCTGGGATAGACATTTCTGTTTATATGAGATTTATGAGTATATTGATCCCTTATGCGATATCCTGAGGACGGTGAAATGGTGCAAATTAGGGGACGATATAAGCTGATGATCATAATGATGTTGCCAAAGAATTAAAAACTACCACAAGGTCATTTTTATTTTTTTTGTCAAACTGATCGTATATTATATACAAATATGCGATCAGTTTTAATTCACTGTTATCTTTTCAGGTAATGAAAGGTTTTAAAAACTTTTAGGTACCTACTATGAGGAACGGGAGGGACGGTCCCTATAAAAAAATGAGTTATAATAAAAAAATGTTTTTTTTTTACATTTAAGGGTTGAAACCAAAATCAGTTGTTTTTTTCGAAATTGTTTCCTTTATAGTATAAGTCCATTTACATTATCATGTATTTTACTCTAACAAAATTATATAAAATATATCCCTATATATACTACCACAAGGTCATTTTTAATTTTTTGTCAATCTGATCATATACAATTTGGGATCAGTTTTAATTCACTGTTATCCTTTCAGGGAATGAAAGATTTTAAAAACTTTTAGGTACCAACTATGAGATCGTCCCCATAAAAAATGCATTATGATAAATTTTTCGACATTTAACGGTTGAAACCAAAATCAGTTGTTTTTTCAAAATTATTTAGTATTTTACTCTAACAAAATTATGTAAAATATATCCCTTTTAATATTTAACTGGCCACTTAAGCACCTTGGCCAGTTCCAGTCATTATAGATTCAATATAAATCGTTCAAATAATACTTCTGTGATATTGCTGATTAGAGAATAAAGCCATTTTAAAAAATAACATAATTAATGCAATAAAAATACAGTTTTTGTAATTTTTAAATATATTTTTCCAAAAATTATGAAATTTGACCAGTAATTAGCCGTCAAAATCAATAACTGGCTTAATATATTTCAGTTACTAGCCAGAACAAGAATTAGCTAAAATAAAAACAAAATTGAATCGTAGACCTATAAGAAAAATAACAAAACTATAAAAATATATCTTCTTCCATTACAAACACAAAAAACACTAAAAGCCCCAAAAATCTTGTTGCTATTGATTCATAAGACCATTGTCACTTCTTCCAATACCCCAACCATATAATGGTACACTTACAACAATATGGTCTGGAATTATTTTGTATGGATATATTATAATGGGTTTACAAGCAAATCCCGCAGCGGAGAAACTAACATTAGAGTACCTAATATTTTCTTTAGGTGAAACCTTTTCGATTTCATAAGATTCTTGCTTCCTTCTCATGCTAGAACATTTCCTGTTTTGGGACAAATGCTAAACCCTGTTTCATCGCCATTAATAACGCGGCTCGGATGCTGTATAGCTTATTTAGCTGCTCCTCGTCAATATAGTATACCTCGTCTATTTAGTAGTAGTGCCTGCTGGCATGTTTACATGCCCGACGACACGGGGGAGTACTCCCCTCCCGCAGAATATCCACGTCAAGTAGCAGTATGTATACTGCTGCGTTCCGTACGGTGAGTGTGGAGCGCCGGGGCCCAATTCCTCCCTCAGTCAGTCCACTTCCTACTCCTTTCTCCTTCCCTTCCCTTCTCCTTAAATAGGCTCGGCAATGCATCTGTAACTCCTTTGGTATTGCAGATGTCCATTGGCGGCGATGACTACTTACCATCAGGTAGCTTGCCTGCTCGTTTGCGGATTAATCCCATAAAAAAGAAATATATAAGTCCGAAATTCCCGAAACCACTTGCGCACCTGCGTTAGTGGTTTCAGGAAATTTGGAAACCCTTCAGATGTCCGCACAAAAATTTCAGGATGTCGTTTTAGGAACGCATTGAACCACACGTTACCCAGGTTATTTTGAAACGGGTTTGGTCTCGGTTTCCCTTTAAGATAGTCCTGAACACATGTCTTTATATCATCCTTTTTCTATCAATCATCATCAAATCCTTGCCTGGCTAAAGTTTACTAAAGCGATTTCTTCAACCTCTGTTAATACAGGATTTGGCCGGACTTAAGTTTTGTTTCAGGGTGTTTTAATTTAAATTGAATAGGGCTCCTCGGGACCCCAAATAATTTGGCAGCGCTGCAAACAGATCCTTCTTTATTGTAAACGAAATTGACAGCTTTATCTATTGCTTTCTTCAAATATTGGCGCTTTTTAAACATACCTGATCATAATTTATTTACGATGTGTAACTGGCCACCCAACTGGCCACCTATGCCAGTTACTAAAAAGACCTCACAAAAAGACACCAAATTTAGACACGCTATACTACACCTTATAACAATAAATTTTATGTAACTATTTTGCAAAACAGGCGATTGTTTAATTTTGTCAGTAACTGGCATAGGTGGACAGTTACTGAAAATGTCTTATTTTTTATTTCAGTTATTAGCCACCCCATTAAAACTTAATAATTACCAATAAATCAAAACAATCAGTTTACTATAATGATATTTTACATATAACGTAAAATCTTGTTAATTTACCATAAAGCTAGCAAGTGAAAAACATGTTTAATTGATATTTTGAAATAAACACTTCTCTTAGCGTTTTGATAAACATCCATATGGATTCAATCTTGTTCACCGACTTTCAAAATGTAACGAACTATTGGCGCTATGTTTTTAGGTATGATGGCGAAATTATAAACTAAAGTGAGACTTAAAAGTACAAATAATATTAATAAAAGAAAATAGATGGCGTTTGGCGTCTCGGTTTCTTATTTTGGACTGTTTTAGCGGGACCTGGCCAGTTATTGCAGATGGCCAGTTATACCTCGTTTTACCCTACCAACTATGAGATCGTCCCCATAAAAAATGCATTATGATAAATTTTTCGACATTTAACGGTTGAAACCAAAATCAGTTGTTTTTTCAAAATTATTTAGTATTTTACTCTAACAAAATTATGTAAAATATATCCCTTTTAATATTTGATTCCAAATCAATTTGATATTTTAGTATTACAGCAGTCCCTTTATATAGTGCGCTCACAATAAATGTGCGTCTGATATTGTCTTGTAGTTGTAAGTTTTATTTAAAAACCAGGTATAGAGAAAACTGGTGTTGTAGATGTTACGCATTCGGAAGTGATTTTACCTGGGCAGAAGTTTGGAACTGCTAACTTCAGGCACACAGTTATTTTAAAAACTGTAACTACTTACATTAAGTATACCCGAGACACGGAGGGGAATAACAGGTGTGTGCAAAACACTTTTGTTTACTCCAAAACAATGAAATCCCCTCGTTAGCCGCAAGACACACGACCTACCTTCTCACAATATATATTAGGTATACATAGTCGACATACATCGTGTAACTTTATACCCAAACGTATTCATCCTACGTCAAACAAAGGAGAAAAATCTTCTAACCATTTTGATGTTATTTACATTTTTTTTATTGTATTTCAATGGCAAAACCGTTTTGTCTTGATAATGTTTGCATTTTCGTGCGTCACTTGTTATCAATATTTATAGTCCGATGTTTGTACTACGATTTGAAAGTTAGCAATGGCTTTAAATAATTTAATTGTTTTCGTTGCTCCACAATTCTCTCTCATATATGAAATAGGTATCTTACGACCCTGAAAAATGAAATGTAATGAAAATTGTTGTTTATAGGTCAGACGTCAACAAAATAATGATTTACAACACTGCGTTATTAGTAAAAATAAAATATAAGCAAAGTTATTTCAGTTTTTCTGACAACAAATGTTTGCTCGCAATTGCCTTCAGCAAAACTATAAACATTTTTTTTGTGTAAATTATTGTAAACGCGCCTGTTATTTCTTAGTTAACGTCAGTAAAACTCATTATTTAGTTACATTTGGGGAACAAAGAAAACACATTAAATGATGAATAAACTAACACTTTCAAAGAATACTGGATACAACGGGAATGCACATTAGAGGTAAACTCAAAACATTTTAAGATTAAACATTTACATTCTGAAATAATATTTCAGAATTGTGTAATGTTGTTTAACTGAAAATTATAGTACCCACAGAAAGAACTAGAAAAAATATTCAGCGATAATTTTATTAAATAAATAGGCAGGATTAATAACGAGAACACAGTATGGCACTCAAGGGTTTCTTTGAAACTTTGTATTATATTTACTTGTAATATAAAAGTCCTACCACAGTTTCGAAGAGATGAAATTTTATGGATCCTAAGCATTATTTAAGGCTCAAATGGGAGTTTTGATAAAGACATTTTT
The DNA here is from genome assembly GCA_958496365.1 of Subacronicta megacephala. NCBI lineage: Eukaryota > Metazoa > Arthropoda > Insecta > Lepidoptera > Noctuidae > Subacronicta > Subacronicta megacephala. Next base: position 9,414,931 of record OY292517.1, on the reverse strand, counting down.
TCTATGTACCCTTGTTTTCTACTGATCCTGGGTTCATGCGAATTTGTTTCTCAAAGATACAGTAGGGATTTTGAGAACGATTTTTTCTGATATTATCTAAGTATTTACTTTCAAACCTTAACACGTTCTTTTAACCTTTGTACGAAACATTGCATTGTATTTAGTTTTATACAATATTATATTTGCGGGGGAGCGAATAGCATCCGAAGATCTAAACATCTATTGAAAATAATACCTAGTTAGGTACTTACATTGAATAATAAAATAAAATATTGGTATTTGAACGATATTAATGGCCCGTTGAACAATGAATAAGTTTCATTTTGTGAGGTTATCATTTTGAAAAGATCAAGGCACCTACATATAGATAGCAATATTGTTTATCTTTTGTGGGATAAACAAGGCTTTGTAAAAAAAAACATAATGTATAAAAATTTGAATGAAGCTCTCCCTAAAATTTGATATTGTTCCCGAGTTATACTTGCTTCTTTACCTACCATATCATCTACATCTACATTGCACTCTTCTACTACAAGCAGTCTCTTTCTAACTTATGTACTCCTTGTAGGCACTACAGGCTATTATGTAACCTAGCTAGAACTTCAGATCTACTCGTATTGTAACAACTTTACTGATGTATGTAAAATATATTTATACATTTGGGTTTACCAAATGTATTTTTTTTTTATGTAATACACTGTACATTACTTTTGTTTGAAATAAATTAATTGAATTTTTATACCATATCCAAACAAGTTAGGGCATAGGACTCTTGTAGGTATTAACGTGCTATCAATTCTTAAATTAAAGAGAATTAAATTAAACAAAAAACCGTTTAAGATTTTAAACGATTTTTTGTTGTAAGTACGAGTATCTATAATGACCTCAGTGTCAATCTTTTAGCAGAGGTGACGTGTAATTAAGGCAAAGGTACTTTCTTGTTAAATACTGTTACCCTCTTTTTTTAAATTGTTAGTAAAATAGTTTTCTCTTTTAAGTTAAATCTTTTTACACAAAAATTATAATAGGTTATTATTATATTCCAAAAATATTACTACAAAGATGTTCCTACACAAACAATGAAAGAAGTAACAAGTGAATAAAATTGACACAGAGCATCTGTGTCAGCGACAAACTTCAGTTTTATATAGTTGTTTCCAACTTTTGTGTTATAAATTAGGAAATTAACTTAGCGAACTTCTGATGAAATACAATTATACTGTAAAGGAAAAGAGATACTTCGTACATAAAGCTCATTAAATTTGTCAAGGTTGGGTTATTATTTTAGTGCTAATGTGCGGAAATGTCGCTTCAGAAAAAAAAGCACAATCCCTTTCGATGAGGACTGGCACAAGGCCGTAGCTACGAATTCATTTCTGGAGGGGGCGAGCTGAACAAATGAACGAACTGAACGATGAAATTCTACAAACTGAACTGGTTCGTGCAGAAACTTGTGCCAGGAGGGAACCGCGTTGTGCGCAAATCCAGCGAATTTATGTTCTTCAAGAATGACTCCATCCCCATTAATGAAATCTACCAATGGTTAGACCAAGGCAAGCTATCTTATGACATGTTTGTTGTGCCTGACAACCTCCCCAGTAGATATTATGAAATAACCACAGATACGAACAGATTCAAAACGATGGCTTAGGCATTTCAGAGGAGGATGGTGTTGACCTCCCACACCCTATGGCCATGGACTGAGGTCCTTTAAAAAGTTGGAAGTAGGTACCTAATACTCACATCTTAGATATTGATGTAGTAAAATGTGGAAATGGATTTTGTTTGTACCATAGATGTAATAATTTAATCTCATTCCAAGTATGAACAACAGATTGCCCACCTACACTAAACTGGTCCAATTATACGGATATAAGTTTAGCTTGATCGTTAAGTTCACTACCCGATCCTATTCAGGTTCAATGAACGATTACAAACAGCAGTGATATGAGAAGCAAGGAAATAACCATGATCAGTAATTAAAATGGGTTGGGTAGAGACAACTATTCTACTTCCGGATAATATCTTAGAGGGTTTTTATATATCACACATTCTACATCTTTCGAGGTGAAGACAGATAATTTGTGAGGGAAAACAAAATACTCAATACTCAATACATTTATTGCACTCCACAAGTAAAAACAGCTGTTACAATCGTATAATTTAGGAATCATGTGTGGGCCTTGTCAGGCACGGCAAGATGTAGGAGAGAGGAGGAAGTTTTAAACCCTTTTTATTATTTTCATATTTTACATTTTTTATATATTAATTGTTTTATATTAAGGTGTACTTACTATAAGATCTTGGGTTTTTATAATATGATATATTATTATGTAATTATTATTTGTAATGATATTATTTTATGATATTATTTTGTAATGATATTATATTTGTAATGATTTATTTTTTCTAGTGAAAAAAAAAGAACACGGGCAGGTGTCGAACCTGCACCTCTCCGTTTAATTACCGCGGACTCTTTTAGCTGCTAAGTTACCAAGACCCCGTGATATTGAGTTTCTCTTCCGCATTCTACGTCATAGGTGGTGACGTCATATCTTTGTTTATATTTCGCATTATTTAATGATAAAATATAATAAATAAAATACAAGTCAGTGGCCCTATACCAATTTGATAATTCAGCCCGCAAAAACATGCTCTCGAAAAGTCAAAGCCGGGTATACGGTAATATAAGGTGTTGCTATTTATTCGTGCCATATTTTTAGGGCTTATAATGCTAAGAAATTTGTTTATTTATATAAGCTACGTGAGGGTTACATTAAGTACAACTCTGCCTTACCCTTCGAGGAATACAGACGTGAAGGTTCGTTTTAGCGATATAAGTAAATAAAATAACTCTATGGCTTATACCATTAAAACAACCAACACCTGTATTCACCTTCTTGGTTCGGCCACGGTGAAGCCCCTTTCTCTTATCCCTCAGTTCTCTACTCCCTCAGTTTGCCGCTATGTTTAAGTCCCATGTAAAAGCCTATTGTCATTAATTTACAAAATTATCAAATATAAATGATTATTTTATTTAAAAACCCATAATTAGCATAGCAGTTACGCTTAGGACCACGAGACCAATGAGGCAGATAGTAATAGATAGGTACTGGACAACCATTTATCAACACTGTTAATATCAACGTTCAAAATATTTTTCCCAACTGTTGAGGAAGTTAAAGAAAAGTAATGGGTTCCAGCTGTTTGTTTATTTCAGCAAAGGCGAACACGTTTCATATAGTACGTTAAAATAATTTTTCAAACACAAATCCAAGGATTATTTATGCCATGTTAATAGCTAAACATGTCACCTCTATCATTACGGAAATGTAAATATGTACTAACTTATTCAAGCGTTTATAATATAGGTTACATATACGTACATATATTTGTATATTATATTATTTTTGTAACAAAACATATTCATTAATGTGAACAGTCCTTGAAACATCTCATATTATTGAATAAACTTTGATCCACTTCCGATAGGTATCCGATTCACTAATGTAAAGTCAAGTGTTTTCTTTTTTCCTATTAGTATATAATCGTCTATATATATATATAATATACTAGCTGACCCGATGAAGGTTGCCCTGTCTTAGCTATACATATTCAATTCGAACAGGATAAAAAAAGTTAAATAGGTAGTCTTTATTTTTTTTTCCGGGCAACTTTCTTATTTTTTTCTTCCATAAGAAAAGGTTCTTATTCCTTACAATAACAAATACAGCAAAAAAGAAAAAGCGGAATTGGTCCAGCCGTCCCCGCGTGATGCCGTGACCAAGGAAGATATATAGAAAGACAGATTTAGATTGGGTCAAAAACAAGTCAACATTACAAAAAAAAAGTATATAGTAGTAGCATAGTTCCTGACATTCTATTGTCAGGTCATTATATGTTTAATGTCAGGAACCAAGGATCATCGAAATATTTAATTAATTAAAAACGGCTGGTAGGTAATAACGCAACACGCTTACCATCAAGCCTATACTGCCCGAAGGTTTAGGAAGAGGTGCATTTATGTACACCCACACTTTGCTGGTATGTTTAGGTCCTAACAGGGGGCGAGCCTTTTGCCATTAACCGGGCACAAATCCCGAGTCAGAACTGCTACTGAAAATTTCATAAGAAAACTCAAAAACGCTTTGTCGCGCTTGGGACCACTAGAGTAATGAGGCAGCCTTAGGTAGACTTAGGCAGCTCAGTGAGGCTGGTAATAATGAGAACTAAAGATCTGTTATCAAAGATATGAATTTTCTATTGAAAGACAATTTTACAAACTAAGTTACCGAGACGAATGTCGAATTTCTCTTCCAAATTTTACGTCTTCAGATGACGTCATCAGGGGCCTGTTATGTTCACTAGAAAAGGGCTACCACGGGTATTGTATATTGTTATGAGCCTGTTCGTATTATTTAGTAGGTTTTTTTTACCAATTATAACAAAAAAGTTGGTTTTTTCAGTATATTGCGATCTTATACTGAAATCACTTTCAATAAATACTTACAATCCCAAAGTGAATGATTTATTTATATATGTTAATAAGTATCATGCAAATGTTATCAGCAACATTTAAATTAATTACTTATTCATAAACTATGTATATAGCTTTATTTAGCTTTATTATATAGCTAATGAAAATTCGATCGAATGTGATTGTAATACCTATGATATTATCAAACATCGAATAAATAAAATAATGGTATTAAGGTTTAACTCATGGTATTTTATTTATCTTATCATGTTTTAATACTAAATAGCTATTATCTATAGTTTAGTTTACTGTAAACAATATTATTAATTAAAACTTTCATCGGATAAAAGTTTATATATAAAAGTTGTAAGTATTTACAGCTTTTATATAATATAGAGGAATCTGTTACAATGTGTATTTTTTATAGTGATGATCAAAAGCTGAGTTTGACAGTAATTACGTATATTTCTCATTTACCAATTAATTTAAACTATAGAAGCTATACATTTTAACACTATATTTCAAGAACTGTCGTCATTTCGCCGTGTTTTACGAAGCTAAGGGGTCAATTATGTTACGAAGGAAGCTGGAGCAAAAAATAAAAAAACTTAACTGGCTATTTGGTAGTAGGCACTAAGTAATAGTGAGTTCGAAAGGGAAACTGGAACGAATCGAGATGTCTACAGCCTTCCCCATTAGTACCTACGGATTTACTTAGGTAATGATACCATAAGATACAAAATCTAATAACCTTTTTCCAAAGTATATAGGGGTCCGCTTCCAGTTGACCTAGATGCAGCAACTGCCATCAGACCTCTTCAACCTTATTTCTGGCTAATACCGATAAGCCAACGATAGATTGGATGTCAGGCTTCTTGGGCCAGTGACTACCACTATTCCTATAGGTCTTTTTCTTCTTATCGTATCAAATGCAACCCTTCATTCATCTGCTTTTAAATTACTAGGTGGCCATATTACTTCCACTGAAGATCTCGTTCGTGAGGTAGATTTTCCCATAGATGCTCGTATGACGATTAGAAATAATATCGAAATAGGTAAAAACAAGGAATAATAATTTCTAAAATCTATTTAAAAAATATTAATTTTAAATCTAGTTTTGTCGCAATCAAACGCAAATCTTATTCTATGTATAATAATAATAAAGCCTTCCTAATCAGATTAATGTATTTTTTTTATGTAAGTGCTCAATCTGTCAATTACTTAAGTTTCCTTATCTGCGATCGTAATTGGTTCTGTACACGCATTGAACACACGAACGCACTTAACCTGTTGTTGGTATCAGATCTATTAACACACAATTGTCGGTGTAAATACACAATTGTGAGAAAAATAAGGCATCGACTACATAAGTATCTAATTAGTGCCTAATTAGGGATATAAAATAGAAAAATAGTTTATAAAAGCGTGCTATTTAAAACTATTGCACGTGGTTATTTTATTCATTGCTTCTAATAGCATGATTATATGTATTATACGTATATAATAAAAATTGCCAAAAAAATATTAACAAAATATATAACCAAATATAAACTCCTATACAATATGTGACAATACTTGTATTCAACAAGTTGATCGTAACAAATTGGTGTAACTAATACTAAAATGACTTACCGAGTGTTGTACTCGATAATACACGATTTCATGGCTGGCAGTTCATACACAAATTTGAGGCGCGCGTTACAGGAGCGTCGGCAAGCGCGTCACTTCGGAAAATGTGGAAACACTGAACGAAGGAGCGCGGTGCGTGTTGCGACACCGACCACGGGATTCGCACTGCTGTGCCGAGGAGCCGGGCCCGCAACCTGCTATCCAATGCCCGCGTGTCCGAACAACACTAGCTACTAAATCGCAAAGATAATCCCACTAAACAACCACTTTTATTGCAATAATATAAACTCTGCAAGTTACAGTCTATTCTGATCTTTGTACGATCGCTTTTTTATATAATTATTTAAAACAAGATAAGGTTTTTCCCCACTGCACTGACGTTAATTTTATTAAAATAATACATAATATTTATAAATGTATTGTTAGTTTTAAACAAAAAAAGACGAGCTAATAGACGTTGTTCGTGGCCTTGCTTACTTACCTATAATAATTATAATATCTATTTAAAACAGTTGTTTTGAATGTGTGTATTGGAATAAGTAAATAGCTTTTGGTGTGCAACAAAGAATATTCTATCTATCTATAAGTGAGAATGCAGCCACTAGTTTTTGGACAAAACAATACTAAGTAATAATATAAAAATGTTTATATACTATAATTGCTCGTCACATTTAGGCTCTTAAGGAAAACTTTGTGTAACATCACCCGTAAAAACTCCAAATAAATCAATGTAAACGCAATTTTAAGGGCGATTTTGAAATTCAACTTTTAATATTCTCAACATTTATTCACCCTGTACAAAATTTACTTCAAACTAAAGTAGATAACAGCTAAAATAAAACCTCGTTTGTGGATACAAAACAAAGAAAATAATAAAATTATCAAATTTACATCTACTAATAGATAGATAAATAGGTAGGTACATAGCAAAACGTGGAAAAATGCCAATGGTATGCGTTGAAGAGGCAGAAAACATTCGTCTAACAAACGATAAAATTTCTAGTATATTGCTTCGAAATTTCGAATTTGAATAAATTTTTATACAGCGATAGTAGTGAGCAAAATATTGGTGTTTTCATTTATTTACCTATGTGGCTTTGTCCGCATAGGACCCCGACTATCCAGCGGAGTAATAAATAGCCTATGTTAAAAATAAGAAAATACTGTAGCTAAATATTGATAAAATCCGTTCAGCAGTTTCAGTATTTATCTATTCATTCTAAACACACATACCTTTCCTATTTATAATATTAGTATATATATATAATATTTTTGAACATTTCAATATTATGAAGAAAAAATAAGTAGCTCACAAAGTATTAGTGTACAAAACACCAGAGACCAGTGCACTAAAATCCATAACAGCTCTCTAATTAATAACTTTATTGGCGGAAAGAGTCACTGGAGAAGGGTCATCCTACTAATATTTAATGTGAAGGTTTAGATATTTGTTACTCAATCACGAAAAAACGGATTTGAATGATATAATGACACATAAATAGGTGCATCCTGTACTAGCACAAACGTGTATAGGATCCTTTTTATACAGTTTGGGCACAATTCTGAAGATAATGAAAAACACAAAAGAAAAACATAGTGAACTCCAACTGCGATATGCTACGCCATAAATCTGCAAGGTGTATGCGGGAAAGTTATATAAAACAATTCCTTGCCTAAGTTTTTGCATGACGAAGGAACAAAACATGTTAATAAATGAGGTCACAGATGACTTATGACTTTAATTATCATGGAAAAAGGACCAGTTATTTAATAGTTCGTTGTATACCATGACGCCTAAATTTTGCTAATCACGCGATTTTATAGCGTCCCTGCTGGGAGCCTCGTTGTGTTGTAGCTTATTTATCGTCAAATATTTTTGACTGGAAGGTACATACTAGGCTAGGCGCGTTTATGTTTCAGTGTTTGGGTGATAGGCTCCTACGCCATAGACCATGGGTTCGATTACCAATTCCCGAATGGAACGTATATGTGTATAGACATATAATTCAACTATAGACTACTATAGAACTTCCCAGTCTCGGTGTTTGTGTAAGTCTGTGAGAATCTGTATTGTAAATGTAGTATTTTGAAGATGTAATAATTATATTATATGATCTATAACAGCTGTGTTTATAACAGGCGGATCAACACTACCGTAACTAATATTGTCTTTCAGTATTTTTCATGAAAGCCCAGTATATTTTGACACCTCATAATGGCGCTGTTTGCTAGACCAGACGTTAATAAATAAAGACAAAATCATAAAATTTAAAGTTGTTCCCTGTATCGCCGCAGCTCAATATATAATGAATATTATTACTGTTGTATTACATCATCAACTCATTGTATCTTTACAAAATCCCACGCAACACAGTAGACTGCGACACAACATCTTAATTATATGAGAACTAAAAATAATTTAAGAAGTTATGTTTCATTTTATGCCAAGACATTAATAATATTTGTATATTAAAATTCACATTAATTACGTAACCTTTGTTCCCGTTTTTTTACAATGTTACCACTGAGTATGAATGTACGTAAATACATATAGGTAAACAGTAAGTAATTAAAACTCTCGTTCAAGTAAATGTATAGGTTTTCAGAACCGACTAACGAAGTAGAAATTGTAAATTACCTTTAGTAAAGAGCGGTCGAATTAGCGATTTAACTTTACTTACTTTCTTGATCACTTTATTGCGCCCGCACAGATATTAGTAAAAAAACACGCGAACTATGAATAAAAGTACAATTTAAAAGAGCTTTGAAAATTAAGCTGTACGACTTCATATTAAAAAGTTTGACTAGTTGGTGCGTGCATTAGTTTTTATTGCTTTCGCTATGAATAATGTTATACAATCATAGTTATTATTACCTTCATCATTTACTATGTCTATGAAATATTTACTTTCAACTTTAACCTAAAATATTACATTGAAATATTATGGTAGTATAGTCTAAGTAAATATATAATTTTATATGTACCAAAATTTACTGCCTCATTAGTGGTTCCAAGCGCGACTGCTACACTGGAGCTCCTGGGTTCGGTCATAGGTTTTTCTATAAAATTCTCAGTAGCAGCTCGGAGTCTGGATTTGTGCCCGGGTAATGGCAATAGGCTCGCCCCCATTTACATGGGACCTTAACATACCGGCTAAGTGTGGGTGAAAATCAGTACACCTCTGTCTAATCCTTCGGGAAATACAGGCGTGATGGCATGAATGAACTGAAATTTACTAACCCTAAAAAGTTCAACCTTTATTAATCCTATTTAGGGGCATTGCTAAAATGCTCCTAAATGGAATTTAATTAAGGATTTTTTCTTATTCTCCGATAAGGTTTGTTTACAAAAATCTTTATGTCTTTGTTTTCGTGGGTCTAGACTGTGATGTTATCTCGCAAATGCACTTATTTTAATCTTTATTTTTCTTCTCCTCGTGCCATACTTAAGTACAATTGTACTTAGTATACTTAAGTATTCTCAGACTGAATCAGCAACCTCCCGGGCTCAATCCTATGCCACATTTAAATCCCACGACGCCTTGGTAGCAGCTAGAACCAGATTCCGGTAATGCAGTGTCTAGTCTGAATAATCCCTTGAACACAGCTGGTCTCACGTCGCATTAATTAACTGAATCGTAACAGAACTTACCACGGCTGTATTCCCCGAAGGGTTAGGCAGAGATGTACACTCTCAGTTCGTCGGTATATTTATGTCATATATCGTTGATAATGTTTAGGTTCCATGTAATAGGGGCGAATCTATTAACCGGCCATAAATCCAAATCGAGCTTCTACTGAGAATTGCATAGAAAAACTCAATAACACTGCTCGACCTAGGAACGGATCAGCAATCGCGACCACCACACTACAACCTGCGTTAGTAAACTGAATCAACGAGCAATAAAAAGTCTTATATTAGACCCCAAGACCTTTTTATAGTATGGGAGGAGTAGAATATTTTTTTGTATTTTTAGTGATTAACATACCATCACGCCTGTATCCCCGGAGGGTTAGGCAGAGGTGTACTAATGTACACCCACATTTCGCCGATATGTTTAGGTCCCATGTAATAGGGGGCGAGCCTATTGCCATTCACCGGGCACAAATCCAGACTCCGAGCTGCTACTGAGAATTTCATAGAAAAACCCAATAACACGTTGCTCGACCTGGGGATCGAACCCAAGACCTCTAGCGTAGTAATCGCGGTTAGGACCACTAGACTGATTAGGCAGTCATATGATGTGTTTTTATACAGTGATATCATATTATAATAAAGCACGTGTCGTAACAACTCCTTGTAATAATCTTGTGAAGTAAATATTTACTGCAACTGTATATGTGTAACTATTTATATACTGAACATCCTATAGATCTAAGCTTATACTTTGAGGATCGGTTCTAAACTTAAACTACAAATCGTATTACGGATTTCAGGAATTCATTTAGCAATCACCTGCTACGAACTACGAAGGTTCGTAGCACGCCGTAGCACTGCCGCAATATACACATATAAATAAACTTTCATTCGGGCTACGAAGCTACGCCTACTACGAATAATAATAAAAATAAATTTATTACGGTTAGAATAATAAACTAAGTTAATAAAGCAACTTGCGATCTAATTGTATATTATGCCGCACCTGTTCAATGTGTCCTAAGAAAATATTAGTTACTCTTCCACAAAAAATAATAATTTGTAAGGTAAATATAAAAATTCATCACGCCTGTATTACTAGCAGTTGATATAGCTACAAATATTTTTAAATGGACATTCAGTCCTAGCGGGCTCGTATTATAATAACGCGGCCTAATGATTCCCACGGGCCTGTATTTATGTCAATACTCATAAATATAGGCCAAATAAAGCATAACTCATTGGCCATTATGTCCTCTCTCTCGAGACATGCAATATTTTTTTTGTCATCCACCAGACGATCAATTTTTTTTGAAAATTGGTACCAATGCGTATGTATGTACTTATTCTGCCTACCATTATTCGACCTTATTGCTCGCTTCGTATGATAAAAGATTGAAGGTTGTCCCAGAAATATCCAAAACCATTATAGGAACGAACCTAACATAGTATACACTATACATATTATAGTTATCTAACAATACAACAATAGGAGCGATGACCGGGTTAGTGATAGCTGAGATTGATCTTCGCCTGACCGGTAGGAAATATGATTTTATCGATAGTAAGGTGACTCACTGTGAGATATCTATAGAGACAACAACAATACTATGTATAATAATTCTTGATATTGATATGACAACATGGTATGATTAGGGAAACAAAAAGAAGGAAAGGAGAAGTTTATTGAAGGAAATATAAGTAATAAACAAGAATAAGTAGTTACGAACTTGGCAGGCACACTGCCGTGTATATATATTGTATATCCCAGTTTTTAAATATTCAAATAATGTCTTTCTTGAAGGGAAATAAAACAGTTGTTCCAATGTTTTTGGGATTTGATTATTTATTGTTTGTCTTCGTAGAATATCTAAAATAGCTTGCTTATTTTTTAAATATTAACTTAACTTTAAAACTACTAATACTAGACGCCCATAGGAAACAAATCGCTCTGTCTACGTCAAATTATTATAAGCGATAATTTAACGCAGGGTTAGGGTTAGAGGACGGATGTCATTAAAGAATGTTCAAAATATAATTACAATTAAACTCAATTTCGTAAATGACAACTTTCTGTAATTTTAATATAATATTGAGTATAATATAGAATTGTTCACGTTAGACATCGAATGGCATCTAGCTTAGGAGACTAGGTTCCCATTCTATACCATTCGACATTTGTGGAAGTGAGAGTGGAAGAATTTTTTGAACGTACCAGAATTTTCCTAACATACACTGACACAATGAGTAATGTCATAGTCCAATTGGATCACAGTAGGCCAATTAAGGTCTCAGAGTGATGCTATTGCCGCAAAACCAACAACAATGTCACACAGCCCAAATCCACCTTAAAATGAAAGGCTTTTAGACAGGTAATAAACAATACCAGCGCAAAGTGCATTGGCATACTAAAAGCCTTCAAAACGCAACCATTACGAGCAGAAAAGCATTCATCACAGGGGTCTGTCTCTAACAGCTAATGCATCTACATAATCTATTTCTATGACATTAATGAGAATGGACGGTCGCTTGTTAACACAAGGATGTTATTCGGCTCTATAATAGCGTAAAGCTCTTGTGTAATTTGCACTTAAACTGTAGATATCGAAGCAACTTGCTGTATATGACAGATTAATTTTATTATAATAAACAATAATTTTAAATATTAGGCATAACTTTTCACAGACGATTAATTTGGGCGTCACCGTCGGCTCTATAATTAATAAAATAGTAAGTTCAAACGATACTTACAGCTCAAGATTGTCATATCATTAATATAAAAATTACTTCTATAATTCCTACGTTGTACTAGTTTTCTTCTAAAACAGTAAAAGATAGTGTCTGTGGCTAATCAGAGTGTTGTTCTATTTTTAAATAACATACATTCATGCAAGTGCAGCGATAGCCTAGTAGACTGCCAAGTTAAAGGTTTCGAGTTCGAATCCAAGGCACGCACTTCTGACTTTTCTTTACCTCTGACTTTTTAATTATCACGCGCTTAAACGGCAAGGAAAACATTGTGGGAAATCCTTTCAGTCATGCGCCTGATAGATTTTCTTGACTTTGTGTGAAGTCTGTCAACCCGCAGTAGGGTAGCGTGGTTCTGAAAGGAGAGACATGCCCAGCATTGGGACCATGTAATAGGTTGATGATGATGACATACCTACATTCTTACATAATATTCTAAGATTTATCAGTAAATCGTAGTTCTTATCGTTCCGTTGTTCGTATTTTCCTATAGGATAAAATACTCATGATTTTTTTTTATAAAATACCTAAATCGTACCTTTCACATTTCGCTCTGTTGACTCTAGCGACTGGGAAAGCTAACACCTGACGGGTACCTTAATCCAACGAAATAAGATTGAAATAAAAATATGTAAATCTCAATATTCAATAACAATTTTATTAAACAAATTTTTAAACAGAAAATCTATTATTTTACGTATTTTTACAAATGATTTGCATTTGAGCGTACGATTGGCAAATTATAATTTTAATAACCGTGTATGTACCCATTATGATAATATTTTTCCCAATACTCCCAATACTCATTTCCTAATATTTCCCGAAAACTGGTCGTACTGTTTACTGTAAACTCCTGTACAAATGTATAAGTACTTAAAGACCCGATCTATCAGTTAGTCAATATTATTGAGTTTTATTATTAAGTAGGTAGCTGCCATTTTAGGCTAGTGGTCGTAACCGCAACTACTACACTAGAGGTCATGTGATCAATTCCCAGGTCGAACAGTGTTTTATTTTTATTTATTTATTTTAATTATTGTTTCTTACAGAGGGTCTCACATATCATGTAATATAATAAAAGTGTTCATGTGAACGTTTTTCTATAAAATGTACAGTACCTAAGTAGCAGCTCAGTCTGAAGTTCAGTCTCAGTTTGTGTCCGGTTAATGGCTTGCTACATGTCACCTTAACAACTACAACTGGCGAACTGTGGGGTGCGGTTTTTTGTGTACATAGACGTAAAGATATAGATGCTCTGATTTCTATATTTAAAGTAAGATTTTTCCCATAGTGATGGCCGCGTTAATACAGAATCATTTTGTGTTTTCATTAAACATGTTGTTGCTTACGTATCCAAGCTGTAGGTGGATGCTTTAAATTGTGATCATAAAAATTCATACTAGATATAGATATTCATACAAGATCATAAAGATCTTGTTGAAAAATATACCAGCGCTATAAATAAAACATAGTGCGTAGTAGCAAATAGGATCAATATCACTCATCACGGTGCAATTTAGCGGTCGAATTTATTATAAAATCATCGGTACTCTTTATCAGTAACTCTTTAAATAAAATATGATGATGTACAAAAGTAAATTGGATTAGTTCTAGTACCTAACTATGCGGATTTTTTCCTACCCGTCGCTATAAATGATCGTCAAAAATTAATGAAATAGTTATCTATAGAATTTGTTTATGTGGAACAATTTTTTCAACTACTGACAGTGCTTGAACCTACGATTTCTTGGTATATCTTAGCGACTAAGCTGTACTGTCTATACACGGCTTTATATCCAGCTATATTTATATCCTAAGTACCCGCTGATCTTGCATTGAATAGACGAGGATATCATAATAATCAACATAATAAAATGCTACAATGTATTTATTTCTGTAAATAGGTAGATCTTTTGAGACACTTTTACAAGTCTATCTTATCTATTATCTTTTAATTTTTTTTACTACTAATGACGTCGGTATTTCCCAACGACGACTTCTGAAATAGAACACCAAATCGTGATCTCTTTTGAAGTCCAGACATAACAGAACACATATAATTATGATTTCGTATTACGACATTGGAGAAATTGCGTATGCGAAAAAAGCACCATACGATTTAGGAGTTCATTTCGCATTCGGTAAAGCCTAGAACACTAGTTTGTTTCTTTTTTTGGCTTATTCATACCGAAATCTAGGTTAACAGGATCTATTGATATATTATTATTACGTTACGTACGACACAAAGGCCCGCATTATGATATAGTTTGATCTTTTATTGAGTTTTTATCAATAGTTTGATAGTCAATACTAGACACTGCCAATTAATGGTGTCATTGCGTCATCTGTACCGGTAATAACAACCCAGTCCTTACAGAACTACCTCTGTGCACCTTCTTTTTTATAGTACGGAAAATTCTCATGGAATACAGGGTATGTCGGACTCGTACCGACTAAAAACCGCACTTGCCATCTCTTGCCTTAAAGTCAATGCCATGCCATGGGATTGCATGGGACGGGACAGATAATTCCTTTCCTCTTCTCTCTCACTCATTAACTTTTTCTTAATAATGATAAACCATTTCTGTCAGATGGCATGACTACATGTCTGAAGTCTGACAAATAACCCCACACAATATTGTGTTAGATATTTCCGAGAACAATTTAGAGGTATGTAAAATCGTTAAGTTACCAGTTCATGACTGACACATTACATGCTGAATACATAATATTGTTATACTGGAGGTGCCTTACTCAGAACACTATATTGTTGTCCACAGAACGACCTAGTCAATTATTATATGCTATGATGGCCATTTTTATTTTATTCATATATTATACAATGGCGACTGCCCTGTGAGTCTAGTTGTCCTAAGCGCGTCTACTACGCCAGAGGTGCTGGGTTCGATTCCTAAGTCAAGCAGTGTTATTGAGATTATCTTTGAAATTCTCAGTAGCAGATCAGAGTTTTTTTTTTATTTATTAAAAACAACATCAAGTAAGTACTGCTAATACGGCGAAAATTATTTATAAGTCAAAATAGAACTTTATTCGTCCATTTTCTGTCTGCTGGGCACATATTTTCTCTATAAATAGGACTAAAAAGCTTACCCCCCCATCCTGACAGAAGATCCATACATGCGTTCCGATAAATGGATAGTAATAATATTGAGAATGTTTTATTCTCATTTTGTACCTATATATTTTTATATTAAGCACTGCCACAACACCGCCCGTTACATACAAATACGTTCAATTTCAGCACGAGATTGCTTTACAGAATTCATTTTAACCTGGTTATTGTGATACACCAGATTTTACATATATTTATATATAATAATATTATATGTGGGGTGATTGGATACGCGTGGGTAAACTTGGAATCACGAGTTTCGCAGGTGTTAAAGGAATGAGATCATTAAAAGCCTTAAATAACTTACCCTTATCGAAAGCGTAGGCACCCTTGTTAACACGTGTTTGACAATGCATTTAATAAGAATTGATTTTCTCTGTGATATGTAGGTATTGTGTATTCATTATTGAAAGACTTGAATACAAACACTTCAAAGAAGCCCTTAATGCCTCTACCTCGACTCATAACATGACGCCTGTGTTCCCCGAAAGGTGAAGTAGTTCAAACTAATATAGATTAAGGCAAAATGATTATTCAAGTCTGTAGTATTTTCGCATGTCTGTTTATATACCAGCATCACGCAAAAACTACAGGACGAAATCGGATGCAGTTTCACAGTTGTATTGCTGCCAGATACAGGTTTCATCTTGATAAGCCGCCTAGACGCCGAGATACCAATAGTAAATTATTTTATGAGAGTAAAATTGCATGCAGCGGCTAGTATAAGTTATTGAAGCAATAATAAAGTTGTACTGTCAGCATCAAATATTATACACATACAAACTGTCAAATTTACCTGGACTACCAAGCAAATTAAACCTTATCTCAATCATACAAAGTATGTTTTAGAATGAACAACAGGGCAGCTGTCACAATGACAGCTGCCCATGCTTACTGACATGTTTTTTATTCCATTGAGATAAAGTTTAATTTCCCTAGTTGCTCCGATAAATATGAACAGTTTATTTGCTCCGATATATTTGATGATGACTGTACAAACAATAAATAAGATATCATTGTTCCACGATATTGTTAAATGTATCGCATGTAACAGGCAATTTAATGGGTTCGTGTAAATGAGCCTTAATTCTCTGTAGTCTCAGAAAATGATTATGGTAATTTTTGTGTGCTATCCCTTAGACGTTTGACCTGACAATTGCGTTATTCAGTTTTTAAATTGAATCATGTCTTGTTATATTAAACAATAATTAAACAATATTCCTATGACCCCATGAGACACACATAGTACCTTGGTGTACTTATCTACTTTTTAATCCTTAACCTCCATAAAAATTAGAGGATCTTCAATCTGTAGTCATGGATTTTCTTGCCGGTGCTTTCTGGTAGGAAACAACTAATTTCAAACCGTGATTCTAAGCTTGATATTTCATATGTGGTTTAAATGAAAATAAAACTATTTAATTTATTTTGAATACTCATATTCACTCATTTGGGGGAAAACAGTCCACAACGCACTGTGGTTGGTTTCTTTTTAAAATACGCATGGTGGAATTCATCTCGTTGCCACGTTGTGGCAAACACACAAAAGATCACGTAACAAAATTCGTGTCGGAGTTTTCATGATATTCGACCGCAACGCGTTGTTAAAATGAAGAAAGGGCATGAGGTGGCCCAACATTAATTATTTTATAGGTATGTGCGTACATAGTTTTTTTATTTATGAACCATTAGGACCTTTTAAAATATGTTTGTAAAGTTATCCCATATAAATTTGGTTGATTTCTAAACACATGCAGTGTTGCGTTTCTGTGTACCCTTAACAGGTAGGACCTATAGTCTATTTTTTCCGAATACCCACTGAGTAAAATGGCTCCTGCAACATGTTACGTGTTATTCCATTGAGACGCTTGCCAAAATTGCAACATTTCTTATATTGTACGGGAATTAACGTGAACATAGCCGGAACCGTCATGTTTTTTTTTTATAAAAAATCACTGATAATTTTCATAGTTACGAGTGCACGGTAATGCGGGCGTTTTTTGAAACAATGCCAAGAATTCGGAATTAAATGCTTCAATTTTATAAGCGAACAATTTTGAATTCATGAACAATTTTATGTACTACTTTATCTAGATCAACTATTTATAAACTTTATAAGCTTGTTTTTATAACGATTAATTTAGAGAATTAAATTAATTAAATAAATGAAAATTGGTTTATTTTTCTTCCAAAAATTATAAAACAGGTTAGAAGTTACATATCAGAAAATTCAAATGCACCATTAATAATATAATTTATGTACCTACCTCGCTGCGGTGCAGCAGTGCTTGATTTTCATAGCCTACCATTATCTTCCAAGCCTTTTCCCAACTTTGTTGTCAATATTCAGTTTATGTAAATTGAAAAATCCACACGTATTGGCACGTCACATTAGTCCAAAGGCTAAATTAATATGAGGTAGGTATCAATCAGCAGTAGCTATAAGAGCCGTCAATTTTTTTACGGTTATAATAGCTGTGACGCGCATAGAGTTTTCTAGGGTAGGAATGCTTTTAAATTTAAGACTTCTCATCAATCTTAGGATATTATTTCTGTAAACTTCTCACTACTGAGTGATATCAAATCAAAAATAATTTTAATAGCAATTTCAGCTTCGCATTCGAGTGCTGTAGCCCGATTCACGTCATTATAATCGTAGCGATTTATCGTTAAAACAGTTTTCCAATGTTATGTGAACAGGTACTGTCAAGGCAACGTTTTGGAAAGATTCTCGCCTAACGAACATGTGTGATACGGATCAACGATTTTTCCATAGGACGACTTCGAAATCGGTCTGGTCGACGAATGAGAATAGGAAAACTGTTTCAACGATTAAGTCGCTGCCACATTTAATTTGGTTTTAATTACGTGAATCGGGCTACAGGACACAGCCTGTCATGGTTACGGGGGATGTCGCGAATCCCATGGGCGGCCGCGACTGTAGGGCCAGTAAAGGCAAATGCGATTTTAAGTCTGTACGAGTCCCTGCCACCTCCCGGGTGGCAGATGATCCATAAGGATTTTCCGCACCATAAAAACGGTCATTTTAATTTTAGTTCGTTGGCAATGAGATTTAAAAATGAGTGACCGATGTAGTCACGCCCAACGCTATTAAGGTAGCCTCACATTACTGGCAAATTGTTTAAACCATTGACACGAAAAGAGGAAGAATTAGTTCTTACGGTGACCAATAGTGGGTTTTCTATACCTTGTCAGAGTCTAATGCCAATGTATTACTTCATATAAGGCTTTTCTGTTGCTAATACGCATGCGATATAATTTTGTCGTTATATTATCACGTCTGCAGTCTAAAGCTTAAAGTCCAAATTATTTCGTGGCGCACATGTCGTACACGTGAATTAACGTTCTGGCCTTTCCAATTCATATGTGACCAAGGACTACTCATGGTCTGAATCCTCTATTATGATTTGATAACAATAGATCCGACGGCGTCCAGTGCCGTTGACATGAAAAGAGTGAATAGGTTATGGATATGATTAAAGTATAAATTGAAAAAAAGAACAAAATAAGTGTGAGCGTAGATAAAAAAAAATCGGAAAAAAAATATCTTTTAACAAAAAAAGTAAAAGCGACTACAAAAAAAAAATGTTATGGTTAGAGATAAATTTATCTTTCGCAAAAATGTATGTCTTTTAGAATATTAAGCGTTCTTTAATGCCAATTCAAATAACAAATAACCAATAATGTCTAGAACAGTATCAGAAGTTTGGATCTTTAGTTTTCGCCACCGAGAGGTAATATAGAGGGTAATGTCAACAAATATTTTTGCTACCGTTACTTAGTTCTACAAATATTAGTTTATTGGGACCTCAAAGTCTTGATTTTAGACTTCATCGATGTTCGCCTTTCTTCTTTCACTTTTCAACTCCATGGCGATTTAATAAACACGTGCCACCCAAACCAACCAACTAAACGCAACTGAATGCATTGCTTTCTTTACGTTACAAATATGCTAGTACGGTTGATATTTTAGAAACCTTTAATTATACTATCTTTTTATTTAAATTTTATAACGCTCGCGTTGGATAGAATATGCATGCCCAAGCTATTGACTACCTACATTAATTCCAACATGCCAGCCAGTTCGCATCTTGTTGTTTGTGAAAATGTGGACCGCCTATTTGCGCCCTAGTTGGGGCCCCTATACCTATTTCCGGCCTATTTATATTGTACTTAATCTATCTAGCCCGTATCCATCCAAATAGATCGATTAAATATTGGTCAAGTGCGCGTTCTGTACCTAACCAGATACGGGTTATGAAGGTTTATGGCTCTAGTTAATTTTTATTCAATCATGCTGATATTTTATTTGTTGGCTGTGTTATTTATGTCGCAACTACATGAAATTGGACTATAACTAAGATTGATGGCATTATATTATGTATGCCTGTGTTGTAGTTTTGGTAAGAAATCGTATAAACATATTAATATGTAGAGTAGTTTTTGTCCGCGGCTTCGCTCCCTAAGCTCAGGATCTATTCAAATAATTGAATTAAAACGTACCCCAGTATTTCAAATGGAGCATAAGCTTTCTAACAGTGAATACAAAATTAAAATCTATTCAGTACTTTTTGCACCAACCTCTAACAAAGGAGTTCGGTGTCGTTTATAGAGTTAAACCCACTTGTTTTTATATAAATAACTTTAATGAAGATACAAACACAGGTTCTCTACGATTTTATAATTATGTATAGGTATATACAACATAAATGATAAGACGCATTGTAATATTATGAAGTTGTAATATTATTCGTTAACTAGCTTTCCGCCCGGATTTCTCGGCTTTTCTGTACTATAATACGTATGTATTATACAATTCGACATTTTGTGGTAACTTGATGTGCTGGCCACCGTACTATACGATATCAGCCGGCGTAAAATATAATAATGCTTCTTCGTCAAATATAATCCGCTAGATATTATTATCTATGCACTATGCACAAAAATGGTTAATTCAAAGTTCTCTCCAAAATAACTCAATGTAGATGGCGCTAGCATACAGAAATTCGTATATTTTAAACTGAAAAGTTACTAATCTTATATAGCCTGCATCTCAAAATCCTTTCTTAGGGGATGCCTATAGTAGCTTTATGCATGCAAAGTCTCAGCCCGATCGGTTTAAAATTGTCAAAGTTTCATACAAAGTTTCATCCCCTATTTTATCCCCTTGGGGGTGGAATTAATCAAAATCCTTTCTTAATGGATGCCTACGTCATAGTAGCTTTATGCATGCAAAGTCTCAGCCCGATCGGTTTAAAATTGTCCAAGTTTTATACAAACTTTCATCCCCTATTTTATCCCCTTGGGGGTAGAATTAATCAAAATCATTTCTTCATGGATGCCTACGTCATAGTAGCTTTATGCATGCAAAGTCTCAGCCCGATCGGTTTAAAATTTACAAAGTTTCATACAAAGTGTCATCCCCTATTTTATCCCCTTGGGGGTAGAATTAATCAAAATCATTCCTTAAGGAATGCGTACGTTATAGTAGCTTTATTCATGCAAAGTCTCAGCCCGATCGGTTTAAAATTGACAAAGTTTCATACAAACTTTCATCCCCTATTTTATCCCCTTGGGGGTAGAATTAATCAAAATCCTTTCTTAGCGGATGCCTACATCATAACATCTACCTGCATGCCAAATTTCAGCCCGATCCGTCCAGTGGTTTGAGCTGTGCGTTGATAGATCACTATGTCAGTCAGTCAGTCAGTCAGTCAGTCAGTCAGTCACCTTTGAATTATATATAGATCACTATGTCAGTCAGTCAGTCAGTTAGTCACCTTTGAATTATATATATTTAGATGGTATTAATTATAACGAATACCTATCATTTTATTATAAAAATACTTTTATAAAAGTGAGGTAATTTCGATGACGTATCTTTATAAAAGGGTGGCAGCTTGAAGCAGTGATAGCTATATTTATAGATAAATATATCACTCGCCAAAAACAGTGAAGGACGTTTAATATTGTTTGTTTTTAGCTGGTACATAATCTATACTAATACCTACTTTAGTAAAGCTGAAGAGTTTTTGAACGCACTAATATCAGAGTCAGATTCGAGAAAGCTTTTTCTTTTCATTTGATTTTGATAGCCCAATTGTTCAGGAAGGTTATATAATGCTAGTATAACATCAGGCTACGATCCTCATTAGCGGAACAAAGCCGCGGGTGAAACCGCGGGGGACAGCTGGTTATACTAAAAGTATAATATAATATTTAATTCTGCAAATAAATATTTTATATATAGATACTAATATTATAAGTACCTACCTATCTATATCTAAGCGCCATCTCTTTCCTACAACCTAAAAAAATTTCGCGTTAACACGTTGTGTTTTTCGCCTAAACATATTTTATAGTTTAGTAATTCATCACGATTCATCTTATGTCTTGACCCAGTACATCGCACCAAGCAAATACTTTTCGCTACCTTTCATACAGACCTTTCACGTCAAGCGTGCGGCGAAAAAAATTGTTTCGTTCCATCGATCAATTACCAACTTTGAGCCTTTTTAGGGTTCCGTAGCCAAATGGCAAAAACGGAACCCTTATAGATTCGTCATGTCTGTCTGTCTGTCTGTCCGATCGTGTCACAGCCTTTTTTT